>CM066172.1:36044481-36061981 GCA_033629205.1 Lithocarpus polystachyus | reverse complement strand
GTTTCCACCTCTCCATCAATACGTGCAATCATGGTCCTCTTATTTGGGCACTGTGAAGCAATATGACCTACTCCCAAACAACGAAAACACTTAATATCACGATTACGAGTTTGGGATTCATTTTTACCTCTGTTGACACTGGGACCTTCATCTCTCCTTTTTGGTGGTTCGGTTTTGAACTTGAAAACAGCCCTTCATCTTTCCTCCCATTTGGTCTCCAGGAAGCAGAGGAGCCCGGATTTTGAAATGACCGAGTTCCTTTCCTTTTGAGCTGTCGTTCCACCTTTATTGCCATATGCACCATGTCCTCCAACTCCACGTACTGCTGCAACTCCACCACATTGGCAATGTCCCGATTCAGCCCATTCAGAAACCTTGCCATGGTAGCTTCTCTATCCTCCTCTACATTAGCTCGAATCATGGCAATCTCCATCTCCTTGTGGTAGTCATCCACACTCCTGTAGCCTTGAGTAAGACTCTGTAATTTTTGATACAAGTCCCTATAGTAGTGACTAGGGATAAATCGCCTCCTCATAGTGGCCTTCATTTGCTCCCACGTCTCAATAGGCCTCTCATGGTTTCTCCTTCTGTTCATCACAAGTTGATCCCACCATATAATAGCATAGTCAGTAAACTCAATCATAGCTAGTTTTACCTTTTTCTCCTCGGAGTAATTGTGGCACTCAAAGATGAACTCCACCTTCTTCTCCCACTCCAAGTACGCTTCTGGATCATTTTTCCCTTGGAATGATGGTATCTTCATTTTTATGTTTCCTAGGCTTCTGTCAGTCCCATTTTGCCATCTTGGATCTCTTCGAAATCCTCCACCACGCCTTTCGCCCCTTCGCGCAAACCTGCCTCCATTGTTCCACGAAACATGATCCTCTTCATCTTCAAACTCATCCTCATGGTAGTCATCAGAATCATACACGCGCGCATGCCTTTCTTGCCTTCTAGCATTAGGACCTCTTTGGGGACGCTCCTCACGCAAATTAGCAATATCGGTATCCTGCCTGTCCAACCGATCCCGAATCTCATTAAATACAACGTTCATGCGTTCAAATTGTTGTTGCATAGCCTGCAACATGATAGATGACTCCTCCCCTCCTTCCTTATTTGATGTTTCGCCCCTGCAAGACATTTTAAAAACTACAAAGAAAGGTTAGAAATAATTCCTCACAGCACTCCCTCACGTGTTTGCACTCAGATTATGTCACTCCCACTCGTGTTTTCACTCTTAAATTGGCTTTTTTCCGATATTAGTCTCACACTCTCTTGCCTTTTTCCACTCGCAGCTTCCCCTTTTCAGTTCTTCAATAAACTAATAAACTTGATCAAGAAAATTCAACTTGTAGTATTTATAAACAAATACCAACAACGGCTAGAAAGTATGACAGAAACACAAATCAGAGAAAAATTGGACAAAAGAAAACAATATAATTGCTCTGAGAGAACTGAAACTAAAAACAAATTTTTTTTTTTTTTCGTTTTTTTTTTTTTTTTTGCAGTCCTTTTTTTTTCACTTTTTTTTTTCTTTCTGCAGTTTTTTTTTTTCACGTTTTTTTTTTTTTTTTTTTTTGGGAACTCAGTGCACAATTTTAACCTAGTGCACGACACAAAACAAGAACGAAGAATAAAAAAGAAAAAAAACAGAAACGGAAGATAACAGGAAACTAAAAGGATAGAAAACTGATTTTAGAACCTGAGCTCTGATACCAAATGATGCGAACCTCAACAGACTCGCTTTGAGACCCAACAAACAATATTGGAATTTTGCCCAAGAAAGCTAAAATTCAGATTTGATAGAAAACCCAGACCCAACGTTTATAAGAGAAACGCGAACCAAAGGTATAAATAACAGACCTTGACCCAATAATTATAAAGGAATCACGAACCAAAGGTATAAGTTTGAACGCCACAAGGATGAATCCTTGATAAGTTCACAGTTCTTGAAGAACTAAAGAGAAGAGCAAAGCCTCACCTTTTTCTGATTTTATTCAATAATTCATCCCCAAAAAACGTTTACAGACTTAGGGGCCTATTTAAGGGCTCCATAAAACTTGACTGACAAGAAAATATATTCTAAAATAACTCCTAATTGATACCTAACCATATCAGGAATCAAATTTGACCTAAAAAACGTACTAAATAATAAAACCCTAATTAAAAACTGATTTGGTCTGAAAATAGCAGATCCAAAATAGGAAAAACCCCAAAAAACGTTCTAAATAATAAAAGCCTAAAATTAAGGAAGATCTGGTCCAAAATTAGAAGATCTAAATTAGGAAAAGTATCTATTAACTGATTTCGATCTGGAAAGTCAATCAGCCATAAATCTTTGCCATAAATAACGCCCAATTACGTCAGATCAGCCCTCAATAGCTTGGATTAAATTTATTAGGCCTTCATCTTCTTTTGGGCCTAGCTTGGAATGTGAATCAGCCCAAATCCCTTGAATCAGCCCATTAAGTGCTTCTTTGATTTTCTTGGATCTTGCTCTTGTAATTGGCCCAACTGGAACTTGCAATGGATCCTTGAAAGCTTGTTGATTCTCATCAGACCACCATACTAAGGGTGCGTAGTAGTATTTAGTACCAGTTAGCACCAAGGGTTTCTTATTTCTTAGTTTAGTACCAGTTAGCTTAGTAGAAATATGGGCTGCACAGCTGCACCATTATATTTTCTACTAATTCAACAAAATTATAACTCATAAAACTCTTACTAATTTTTAAACTATTTATGATTAAGGTGATGGACTAGTGCACTTGCTTTCCCTTTGAACTTATAGGCACTAAAGAGTCGATACAAATTTTTGCATCCCCTTCCACAATAATTTGATCCCATTTTTTCTCAAGACCAATTTGAAGAGTCCATAGAACAGTTGCAACCTCAACTTGTAAGGGAGAGCACAACTCATGAAGTTTAGCCCACACTAGCATGACTTCTCCATTAGAGCATCTCTAGCAGATTAACCAAATTTTTATACTGTTTGGACAATGAACAGTGACATTTAGCTTTTACTTACCTACTTTTTCAAATACACTTTCTAACAGATGCTCTATCCTTTTCTCCATCTCATTTAAATATTATTTCTTCATTCATTCTTTATTCATTATTTATTCTTTTTTTAACAACTACACATCTTCCAACATTTTTTTATTCAATACCTGATTATTATAATAGAAAAAAAAAACATCTGAAGTATGAATAGTAAAAGCTACAGTGTTCTCTATTTGTAGAGAAGCACCGTAGCAAATCTAATCTAAAAACTGGAGATGGAGAATCTGTTGGAGTGTGAACAGTGGTGTTTTTGCCCCAAAAAATAGATATCGAGCATCTATTGGAGATGCTCTTATCATCTCTAGCTACTATAGCCAAAGTGGAAAACTCATGGGAGATTGTAGCATCTACATTCAACTTAATCCAACCTCCCTACTGTTATTGATGATATTTGCAAGGCCGATTGTTTTTCTGTTTTTTCTTAGTTTTTTCTGTTAATTAGGAACTAAATATCTGTGGTATGCATAAATCAGGTTGGATTAGCTTCTAGCTAATTTCAATTTTCTACAAAATATTTTAAGGTTAAGAATTTTTCAAAAATTCAATCCTTATAGATGAGATTGGGCGGTCAAATTAGGGTCATTTTGTTGAACTTAATAAGATGCCTTTTTTAGTCTTGAGTAAAATATAAGTAATTAATATTTCAAGTAAAGGAGAAATTTTAATATACACTTAATTATATTTATTTTTTAATGTATTTATGCATATGTATAATGTTACAAATTAGTTTTATAATAAATTATGGTCTTTAATTATATTTGAAATTTATAATTTTAATACCTTAATATCACATAAGTAGCATTAAATCCTTGTATTTTAATAATTATATAACTTCCTAGCCAAAGGAAAAGAGAGAGAGGAATTGTTACATACTTCTGTTACTAAGTATAAAATAAATAATTATATAATTTGTATTTATAATGTATTTAATGCAAAATCCTCTTTTTGCATATGACATTTTGAAGTACAAAAGTTTTTAAAAAAAAACTACCCCCCCCGGGCTAATATTGATGTTTAGAACTCTTAAGTATGTGTAAATCACTTAAAATAGCCCAAAGGTATCAGTTAGACTTAAGAACCTAATGAATGTCATGAGACAATGGTAATCATTAAACCAATTTCTTATTAGTGTGTTTAGATGGGAGAGGAGAAGAGGGGAGTAGAGGGAAGAGGACAGATGGCTAAGGTTTAATTAACCATGTTTGCATGTTTTTCAAAGTGAGAGAGGAAGGGTTTGATGGCATTTAGAGGAGTAAGATATCCCATCAAACCCTCAAGTTTTATTACACAAATTGAGGAATTTTGAAGGGGGGATTCCACTTATATCAACATTTCTAATTTTTGTAGGATCTCAAAATAAATAAAAAAGTGTCACTTTGGTCATTATAATGTTAATTTATATATGAATCTTTAAATTGATGAGAGAGAGAGAGAGAGAGAGAGAGAGAGAGAGAGAGAGAGAGAGAGTGTAATTGTCAATTTATATGGGGTCTTATTATTTTCCCTTATTCCCATTTTCTTCTCATCTCCCCTTATTCTCCCTCCTTATACTCTCCTCTCCCTTCAAATTTCAAAACACATAAATTCAACAAATTTATGTTTCTATTGCCAATCATGATTGATTGCTTTTAGTTTTACTCTCACCATGAATGGACCTCACCCGACATCTTGCGGTGCCAGGAAGCTAAGGAAGCCTAGGATATCTCTCCGAAATAGGTCTCATCCAAAAACTCACATTTTGGACAAAATAACAAACTCACTTGCTATATTTGACCCAACATTAAAGATCTTAGAAAATATTGGTGTTTGAAATTTGATGACCCATGAGTTGACACTTGCCCTTTAGTTGAGTCATATGTCATGCATGAATCATGATTAAAGTTTTGAATATCAATTTGAATTGGCTAGTGGGAGTAGATATTTTAAGATTGATATGCATTGATATGTCAATTCAAGATTACCGCTTTATATATAAAAAGAGAAGAATTTGAAAAAATCTTGTCTAACCATCTAACTCCAATATTTTTTATTCTCTCGATACTTAATTTGAGTGAATTTGAAATGAAAATTATTCAAATTTAATTAAGTTTTAAAACTTTTCATTTTATCCTTTTTTATTATTTAAAAACAATGTTAATAAAGGAATTGTGTATTTGTTCATTTTCTTTCTTTTCCACCTTACACTTAAACAAAGTAAAAGACATCTTAATTGAAAATAAATAAATAAATTGAAGTTTATTTTCTCCTCTCTCCTCACTTTTAATTTTATAATTTTCAAACAAACAAACCAGAATCAACTTTACTCTCCAATCCTTTCCTCTCTTTGCCTTTCAAACTTCTAAATATATAGTTAGAAAGAAAATGCATAACACATTTTAGAGTAATTTTTTTTTTCACAATTTAAAATTAAAATTTTTAGTTTTAACAATATTATTTCTTTGACAAAAATATATTTTACAACCTTCAAGTTTAGTTGGTCATTATTTTGGTCCTTGAAGTTTCATTGTTGTCAATTTTGACAGGCCAAAAATGTATTGACCCTTCGTGATATATTAATTGATTAATTAGCCAAGTTTATTAATTAATCAAATTAACATGCAAAGCGCATGGTAGTACAAAAAAATCACCAAATAAACTAAGTATGCAACAGAAATTAAATTTGACATAGGTGATTTGTTTACAAATGGGGAAAACCACCGAGGCAAAAACCCCATCGGGTGATTTTAAGGTCACCACTCTCGAGAATCCACTATTATCAAAACAAGCGGTTACAAGTAAATGAATCCCAGCACCTTATACCAACCTACAGCTGAACCCTTACCCCAATGCCCAATTGGACTTGTTCTATAGTGACAATCTCTCCTTGTAATGCATGGCTTCTAGTACGTGACTAACCAATTTGATGCGTGAATCCCAGTATGCGGCTTACTTCTTTGCATGAATCCAAGTATGTGACTAACTCCACAGAAACCCTTTGATTGTTGTAGTTGATTTGCAGTAGCTTCACAGAGAAACACCAATAAGATCTTCATTGTTGGTGCAAGAGACTTTGCTTGGTTACAGAACCCAAAGGCGTACAAGAAACGCAGCAAGAACTCTTTCTTCTGTAGGAGGAGGCTAGGGTTTCAAAAAGAAAACCTTATAAAGCTCTCTAGGGTTAGGGTTTTTCTTTTTCCACCTCCTTTAAATAGAAGCTTAATGGGCTTTCCTATTCCAAATAGGTTTACACAAACCTTGGGCTTTCCTAGTCCAATAAGGATTATACAAACCCATAAACAAATAGCCTTTTAGAGTAAAAACGTTGTTGGCTATAATCTGAATTCCGTAAGCTCGATAGATCAAGACAGGTGTCGAGCTTTAATGAATCTCGACAGATCGAGCTTCTGTCAAGAAGGTATCGAGACCAGCAGATTTCACTTTTCTTGAGCAGTTCTTGAGTAATTTTCATGTTTTCAATTTAACCACTTATAATGATCATCTTGAACCTACTTAGATTTACTCAAATACAAGTAAAGTGCGTTTTGTCAAAGAATATGCCAATTACAGAAAAATATGGCCCTAACAATCTCCCCCTTTGGCAATCCATGACAAAACCACAAGAGTACTTTGAATGTCCTAGAATACATTCTACTCAAAATTACAGAATAAATAAGCCTAGTCTAAAAGATCTGAACCTTGGAAGTTGCTGCAAGAAGAAGGTTCAGAATCTTGACTTGGCTTTAAGTTGTCTTTCCTGAAAGGCACTAAACAAAACACATCAAGGTACTATGTGGAAAACAATAACAAGTTAAATAAACAAGAAACATGTGTATAAAGAGAGGAAAGAAACATCACATGTGAGAGAAAGAGTGAAACACATACATCATCATCAAATATAGAAACAACACATGATGTATGTAAATGATTACAAAACCAAGAAATACACAACACAAAATATATATCAATATCAAAGTGTATCAAACTAACTCTCCCCTTAAGTTAGTTACACCAAAAACATTCTTCCCTTTAACATGAAGTTCTCTCCCTATATTTATTACTCTCCCTAATGAAAGACATTCAATTCTCAAATTTCTCCCCTTTTTTGATACGAATGTCAAAGGGCATAAAAAGCCAAAAGACTTGATAGGAGACAGACAGAAAACTAACATAAAGGGAACGAGGAGAACAAGGAACCATAGACCTACAAGAAAAAAGAAAAACAAGATGCTATGGACACAAGGGGAAAAAATGTAAAACAAAGAAAAATGAAATGCATGCAAGGGTATCTCGATCGATTGAGAGGTGTCGAGAATCTATCAAGAATAAGCCAACCTTGATGGATAGAGAATCTATCGAGAAGCTATCGAGAGGACAGAAAGTTGCTCGATTAATTGACCTAGCTATCGAGAGCTGTCGAGATTGCGATAAAAAGCGACTGAAGAGTTCGATAGAAAAGCTAGGTGTCGAGAGATGTCGAGAAGCTGTCGAGATTGCTTAAAAACAGTTTTTCAAAGAGGGGAAAAAAATAGACATAAATGCAACCAGACATGCAACTCAACCAAGGATCTAAACATCATATTGATCTCTCAAAATCATCTCTCAACAACAAAAAGTGTTAAGCACAATGATCCCAAAACACACACACACACACTAAACAAGTCTAACCAATTTTATATTTCAAAAACAAGTTAAGACAGTTTAGTGAGCATACATTAACACATGTAAACCTGGTGATGGTCAAATCACATTATACCTACACATGTATCAAGAGTAGCAAAGAATATTGCATGTTGTGTGTGAAAACATCGCAAGATTGCATAAATGTATACATGCTATGACAATTTGAGATATGAGCAAAACACTTTAACTCACACACAATTATAACTGTTTGATGGAGACTATCACCTTCGAGGTACATCCTATAACTCCCACATCTCCTAGAATACACGCTTGCAATCATATTTAAAAAATTTTGTTCTTTTTTGCTTTTTATTTTTCTTTGCATATTTTTTATTATTATTGAGCATATCATGCATGGGCATATAAGAGAGAAAAAAGAAATACCTAATGATGTTAAGCATTTGATATTGCACTTTTGCTATGCCGAAGTATACAGATGTCATTGACATTGCACTTTTGTTATGTCGAAGCATACAGATGTCATATCATGATTGGCAGGTAATAGTGGTGAGATAGTTATTTATGCCTTTCTCTTAGGATTTTCTAGTCCTACCCGTAAAAAAAAAGTGATACGAGTGTTAAGTACAAAAGACTACTTAATCTTACTCATCACAAACACAAGCCACAAAGCTCACTTGCTTAGCTGTGCATAGAGATGCTCATCTAAGCTACAAAAGATAAAAATTTAAAAACTTTATTTCAATGGCCATCCAAGGTACACAAGTACCAATATACACAAACACACACTGTTTTTGTATTTTTCTGATTTTTCAAAATTTTTTTTATTTTATAAAAAAATAAAGCAAAATTGAAAATAAACAAACAAAAACATGTGAAACAAAGCAAAGTATAAAACTAGATGCATATGCATGAAAGCATGATTCCAAAAAGATAAGAAAACAAGATAGAGAGGTCCTATTTTAGATAGAAAGAATTAAAGCAGAGGACAAATAGAAAGACAATTAAGTCTTAGGATCTTTTATCACCTATACAGCATGAGTATTTAGCCATGAAGATGAAAAGGCACGTGTCCTAATATGATTACTAAAAGACATAGAGGAATTAGAATTCCCCTGAAATTGAGTTAAAAAGCTCAAAGTTTTTAATAACTCACAAAGAGTAGGTACAGAGCCTATAGACAAACGATGAGACCTATTTGACACTCGCTTATAAGGAAACAACTTGAAACAATTAGGACGAGTATGACCAAAAGCACCACAATGGTGACAAACATGAGCAGTTTTAGAGCTACTCGGCTTCCTAGAAGGAGGTCTAACCTTAGAGGTTGACAGAGACCTCAACTTAGGACAATTTGACCTAATATGACCAACAATGTGACATTGATGACAAGTGGGGACAAATTCAGAATTTTTATTCAACTTAGGAGAAGTTTTAGACATAGGTTTAAAAACTTCAGCGTTAACTTCAAATTGTTTACCTTTTTCTATCCTAGCAATATTAGCCTTTAGACATTTTTCCTTTTAAACTGAGGAATATAAAAATCTTTTTCCTTCAAGTTAGGCTCAACAACAAGTTTGACACTAGTTAATTTTTCAACTTTAGTTTTAGATTCAACTAGTTGCTCTTCCAAACTTTTAATTTTGTCCATCTGAGATGAAATTTGATTTTTAAAATTCTCATTCAAATTATTGGCTTCATCCAATTTTGCAATCAAATCATCTTTTTCAAGCTTGACCTTTTTAAATTTAGCTTTTAATTTTGTAGAATATTCAAGAGATTTCATACAAAAATTATAAATCTTGCAATAGGCATCTTGAATATCATCATCATCATTCAACACAAGATCATGCAAATCAAAACAATCAAGAGTTTCCATGACAATAGGGGTCAATGGATCACACAGTAAAAATTAAAACCTAATCAAAGTGTGCCTGCTCTATACCACTTAACAGGCCAAAAATGTATTGACTCATCGTGATATATTAATTGATTAATTAGCCAAGTGTATTAATTAATCAAATTAATATGCAAAACGCGTGGTAGCACAAAAAAATCACCAAATAAATTAAGTATGCAGCGGAAATTAAATTTGACACGGGTGATTTGTTTACGAATGGGGAAAACCACCGAGGCAAAAACCCCACCAGGTGATTTTAAGGTCATCATTCCCGAGAATCCACTATTATTAAAACAAGCGGTTACAAGTAAAGGAATCCTAATAGCTTATACCAACCTACAGTTGAACCCTTACCCCAATACCCAATTGGACTTGTTCTGTAGTGACAATCCCTCCTTGTAATGCACGGCTCCTAATATGTGACTAACCAATTTGATGCACGGATCCAGTACATAGCTTACTCCTTTGCATGAATCTAAGTACGTGACTAACTCCACAGCAATCTTTTGATTGTTGTAGTTGATTTGCAGCAGCTTGACAGAGAAACACCAATAAGATCTTCAATGTTGGTGCAAGAGACTTTGCTTGATTACAGAACCCAAAGGCATACAAGATACGCAGCAAGAAATCTTCTTCTATAGGAGGAGGCTAAGGTTTCAAAAAGAAAACCTTATGAAACTCTCTAAAGTTAGGGTTTTTCTTTTCCCACCTCCTTTAAATAGGAGTTTAATGTGCTCTCCTATTCCAAATAGGTTTACACAAACCTTGGGATTTCCTAATCCAATAAGGATTATACAAACCCATTATCAAATAGTCTTTTAGAATAAAAACGTTGTTGGCTATAATCTGAATTTCGTAAGCTCGATAGATCGAGACAGGTGTCGAGCTTTAATGAATCTCGACAGATCGAGCTTCTATTGAAGAGGTATCGAGACCAGCAGATTGTACTTTTCTTGAGCAGTTCTTGAGTAATCTTCATATCTTCAATTTAACCACTTGTAATGATCATCTTGAACCTACTTAGATTTACCCAAATACAAGTAAAATGTGTTTTGTGAAAAGATATGCCAATTACATAAAAATATGGCCCTAACATATTTTATCCTGTAAGTTAACAATCATCGTCAATGTGGCTCTTCCTTCCACAACTATTTATGGCATTGCCGGTTAAGTTTCTATAAACAATCATGTTTAAATTCACTCCAATTTAAATTCTCAAACTTTAAAAAAAAAAAAAAAAAAAAAAAAAAAAAAGGAAAGAAAGAAAAAATCCATCACAATTAGTATCTTCATTTGGTATCTTGAATTGTATGGAGCAGGTTGGATGTGATTGTCATTGTATGAGTGTTTTGTGAAGGCATGTACTAAGTCCCACATCAAGTTTTTACTAGTGCAAATGTGGTTAAGTATATTTTACAAGTAACTTTGAATGAGTTATATCACTCAATATCTCCACTGTTTGATGATATGTTGTTTGACTCGTATATATGCTTAACATAAATATTTATGTCAAATGGGATGATATTTAGTAATAATTTATAGTTAAAATATTAAAAAAATAAAATAAAAAAACTTAAGTTTTGAATATATATAGAATTTGACTAGAATGGAGGGTATGTAATCCAATAGTATATACGTTTGATAAAATACTCAATCCAGTAAAAATGCATTGAATTGAGCGGTCATTAGCCCAATTTTAAAAATGTTTCTGCTACGGTTGAGAGGAATTGAAATTACAAGATTTATAACATTTCAAGCTTTTGCTTTCTTGCTTAGAGCTTTGTGGACATTATACTGAGCCTAGGAATAGCAATTTGTTTTACTCTTTTTCATCTTCCATTCATGGTGTTCGTTGGTCACATACAAAAGAACACAGCTTAAGCTTATTATCTGTTTCTTCTTCTTTATTCTCTTTCTTTCATTTCATTTTATTTTATTTTTTTATTTATGTTTTTTGTTTTTAAAATTTTGCTGTTTCAACTAATCTCTGAAGGTTCTACAAGTAGTTTACCACCTTCCCCCCCCCCCCCCCCCCCAAAAAAAAAAAAAAGAAGGTTCTACAAGTACAGATTGGTGGGTAGCGAAGACAAGATGTTGAACAGTGACATCATCTTATCATATTCCAATCTTACAAAGATGGGCAAAACATTATTATTGCTGTTTGCTAGCTAAGATGTGTGGCGAGAGAGGTATACTATTGGGTGAGGGGAAACCTCTGGATCGATCCATCCCTTTCCAATGATGTGATATCTTGTTCAATGCTTTCACATAACAAATCTCATCACGTACATTATGGTGTTTCATATATGTTAGGTTCTAAGAATTAGGAACTAATATATTAGAACTTCAATTTGTAATGTTGGCAAACCATGATCAAAACATTCTTTAAGTTGTGTGTTAGACTTGCTCAAAGTATGGCTTTTTATGTAAAGTTGGAATCGAGTTTTATGCAGAATTACTGTTCACTTTCTGTCTGACTCGATCAATCGAAAATTAGACTCGATCGATCGAAAGTCGTGTAAATTGTTTTTCTGCAGAATTTTTCCAACTCAGCCCTAGCCCATTTAATGTATAGGGTTTTATGTTTGCCCTAAGTATATAAGGGAAAACCCTAACCACGTTTTTAGAGTTCTGTTTTGCTGTGTTTGGGAATCTCATTGTGAGATCTAGAGGTGTTTACCTTCACATACACTTAAGATTTCCAAACTCAAGATTCATATCAAGAGCTTGGTAAATCATACAGTTGCAGATTCAAAGAGTTTCAAGAAATACAAGTAGGTGCGCTTGTGAATTGCTAAAGAATTCAAGAAAGAAGGAGTCCGTGGATCTCGGAGCTATCATAGGGTCGTGGTAGTAAGTCTTCTACACTGGGTAGCAATAGGATGTTAATGGTCTAAGTCTTATTGTGTAAACTTCAATTCTTTCATAGTGAATTCAGTTTACCTTGAGGATAGCTAAGTTAAATCCTCCCCAGGTTTTTTACCGGTTTGGTTTTCATGGGTCATCAGATCTGTGTGTTCTTTATTTTCCGCTGCTTTATTGTTGTTGATATATTTGTGTTAACCTAGATCTGTTTAAATTACCTAAGTTAATCACTTGGCTAATTCTCTAGGTTAATTTGTTGGGTTTAAGGGGTCTAAACGAACTCACAAGTGGTATCAGAGCGGGTAGCTCTTTTGTTTTAGATCTTTTGATCTAAGAGCTGATCCTTGATCCCTGTTATCATGGATAATTTGAAGTGTCTTTCTGCTCATGTTTGTGATGATTTGAGTAAAAAGGACACTGTTGTTTCTGTTGATCTTTTTGATGCCTATGAAACTCTTCGTAAGGAATTATTGAAAACTATGAGAATTGCTAAGAAATTCAAGGAAGAGTTAAAATTGGCTAATCTTGAAAAAGAGGAATTGATAATGAGATTAGATGAATCTAATAAAAAGAATGAATTTTTGAGAAATTAAATTTCCTCTCAAGATGAGAAGATGAAAAGCTTGGAACAAGAGTTAGCTGAATTTAAAGCTAAAATTGAAAATTTGACTACTATCAAGTTTGCTGATGATAACAGAAGTGTTTCTCTTTCTCTTAAGCCTAAAGCTGAAAAAGTTTATATCCCTCCTTTCAAGAGGAATAATAAAGAAAAGGCTTATTTTGTTAGGTTAGACAAAAGTAAAAGTTCTGATATTGACGCTGAAGTTTCTAAACCTAAGTCTAAACCTACTGTTAGAGAGCATAATAAATCTGTTTTTGTGCCTACTTGTCACCTTTGTGGTGTTGTTGGTCATATTAGACCAAATTGTTCTTTGTTGAGGCAAAAACTAAAATCTGAGACTAGATTTGCTGTTAGGAATACTGATGTTCCTAAATTTGTTCCTGTTTGTCACTTTTGTGGTATTTCTAGTCACATTCGTCCTAATTGTCATAAATTGAAATTTAAAAATTCTGTATTTCAATCTAGGATATGTGATGATATTTCTCCTGCAATAAGTCCAAATAAATTGTTTCATATGCTTTTGAAAAATTTAAGCTTGTTGGCTTGTGAAAGGAAATTGCAGAATTTTAGTCTTTCTCAGAAGATTGGTGCAATCCCTCAAATATACTCTGCGTCACATGGATTTTCACCTACAAAGTCGAAGACTCGTGCTATATAGGTGAGAAAAGATTCTCTAAGGTGAGTGTTGTTGACTTGTCCCTGATTTAATTCTTTCAATTATTTGTGGACATGTTTTGTTTCTGTTTTTGGTTGTTTTTTTTTTCTTTTAAATCCAAAAACATTGAAAATTTTCAAAAAGACAAAAATATTTTGTTTTGTGTCTAGTTTTAATTTTTCTTGAGGATTACATGAATTATGATATCTCTCTCTTGATTTAGAACATGCTTGACATTGTGGAGAAACTTGAATAGCATCTGTTATATAAGTGCTAAGCTATTTTTGATTTTGTGTGAGTATGTACTAGTTTGTACATGTGCTTAAGGGTTAATTAAGAAATTGATATTTCTTATTTGTGTACCCTCTATAGCTTAGTTAAGCACTGTCATGCATTGCATTTGCATTTTTTGTCATTTAGCATAATGTGTGCTTTTAGTTTTGGTCATAAATTTTTTTTAACCAAAAAGATTTTTGTGTTTTGTATTATATATCTTGGATTTATAATCAAGGTTGACCATATTATCTTTACATAACATGTTTATGTACCTTGTTTAGCTTGGATGAGCTTCTTTATTGCACTTTATTAGCTGAAGTCTTTGTAGTGCATGTTGTGTGGGAAAGATGTTTATAGTTTTTGATCACATGATCTTGATCTTAAAGTCACATGCCTTTGATTGTCGAACTTGGTCTTATTGAGAAAGGCATAAATAACCATCTCACCACTGTTTACTAGCCAATCATGAACACCTTAGTGCATATCGTAAGATTTTGTGCTCGAGAAAGTGTAGCACATGCACAAAAAGAAAATAAGGTGTAGCCTCGGATTAAATGCTAAAATTGGTGTGTACATTATTGGGCTATAATGAACTCAAATTAATTAAAATTGGTGTGTACATTATGAGGCAAATCAAGAAACTTACATGATTGCAAGCTTTTATTCTAGGAGATGTGAGAGTTATATGATGTAACTCTTTAGGTGATAGTCTCTTTCAAATTCTATGTGTTGAATTTTGTAGATTTTGTGTTTGATTACTATTCACATATCACCTCACATGTCTCTCAAGCTTTTTGCTAGTTGCACACACTACACAAAGTTACTCTTTGCTAAACTTTGTACATGTTATTGTGTGTGATTTTATTGTGGCCATCCAAGATTGAAAATTTCTTGATTTTGATGCAAAATTTGAGTTTTAAGGTCATATTGATTGAAAAACTTGTTTTTGAAAGATCTAGGTTGAATTCATGTGTTTTTGAAAAACTTTTAATCTCATACTCATGCATTCTATTCATAAATACTATGCTTTGAGGAGTTTCTGCATAAAATTGCTCTGTTTTTCAAAAATTTGAGTTTTCTAGAATATCGACCAATCGAAGGTGTTTTTCGACCGATCGAAATTGCAATAAAAATTTTGGTATGAATCTGTCTGACTCGATTGGTATTCGATTGATGCTCGATCGATCGAAACAGAAAAATTTTCAATTTTTAGAGTTTTGACCAAATTTTTTCATGCATCATTTATGGTTAGGATTCACATGAGTTGTATTGTTTTTCTATGTCCATCTTGCAGTTTTGCAGTCATATCTCTTATTGTTTTCATACATAACATGCATACACTTTGCTAAATTGGGTACTCAACTTGATTGATTAATTTTTGAGTCTTTTGTACATTTTAGTATATGCTATTTTTTATGTGTGAACTGTAGAAAATATTTTTTTTAAGAGACATGGATAATAATGTGCAAATATTTTCTCTACTCATGCAACTGTTTATGGATCACATAGTGTCAAGTTTGCATTTATTGAAAGAGAGAATATTTTTCTTCATGTGTATCCTCAACTCAATTTTTTTAGGTTTGTGTGTTTTTATTTATCCCCACCTCCTAAATTTTCCCCAAAACTGTTTTTCCCAAAACTTGTTTTGTTTTTCCTATTTTTATAGGGGGAGAAAAGTTTTTTTTTTTTTTTTTTTTGTCTTTATTGTTCATAGGGAGAGTTGTTGCTCTTTATAGGGAGAGTTCTCTCTATTTTCTATTGAGCTAAACTGTTTTTTATTCCCTTGATTCTCTTTTTTCTCTCGAGTTTACTGTCACTTTACTCTTTGTTTGAGTTGTTTTTATCGATACGTGACAAAAAAGGGGAGAAATAAATGAAATGTGGGAATCCTGTTTATCTTGTTTAGGGGGAGATAAAATTGTTTTTGAAAGGGGGAGAATATAAAAACTTTTTGTTGTATCTAACTTAGGGGGAGAGTTAGAATTTATTTTTGTTTTTATATTGTGTTTCATTTTGTTTATAGGTCTTTCTATCCACACATGCGTTTATGTGTTTGTTAAGTGTTACAGGAATATACAGGTTGATTCAGTCGTGCTGCTGTCTACTTTGCAACTGTTAGATAGTAGTTAGGTTGAATTATTAAGTGGCTTTTTATTTTGTAATGGGCTGTTTTATTTTGTAAATTTTGAGCTTTTTGTTAAGTCTGTGTTTTGTCACGGATTGCCAAAGGGGGAGTTTGTTAGGTTCTAAGAATTAGGAACTAATGTATTAGAATTTCAATTTGTAATGTTAGCAAACTATGATCAAAACATTCTTTAAGTTGTGTGTTAGACTTGCTCAAACTATGGCTTTTTATGTAAAGTTGGAATCAAGTTTTATTCAGAATTACTGTTCACTTTCTGTCTGACTCGATCGATCGAAAGTCGTGCAGATTATTTTTCTGCAGAATTTTTCCAACTCAGCCCTAGCTCATTTAATGTATAAGGTTTTATGTTTGCCCTAAGTATATAAGGGAAAACCCTAGCCACGTTTTTAGAGTTCTGTTTTGCTGTGTTTGGGAATCTCATTGTGAGATCTAGAGGTGTTTACCTTCACATACACTTAGGATTTCCAAACTCAAGATTCATGTCAAGAGCTTGGTAAATCATACAGTTGCAGATTCAAAGAGCTTCAAGAAATACAAGCAGGTGCGCTTGTAGATTGCTGAAGAATTCAAGAAAGAAGGAGTCCGTAGATCTCGGAGCTATCATGGGGTCGTGGTAGTAAGTTTCCTACACTGGGTAGCAATAGGATGTTAGTGGTCTAAGTCTTATTGTGTAAACTTCAATTCTTTCATAGTGAATTCAGTTTACCTTGAGGATAGCTAGGTTAAATCCTCCCCAGGTTTTTTACCGGTTTGGTTTTCCTGGGTCATCAGATCTGTGTGTTCTTTATTTTCCGCTGCTTTATTGTTGTTGATATATTTGTGTTAACCTAGATCTGTTTAAATTACCTAAGTTAATCACTTGGCTAATTCTCTAAGTTAATCTGTTGGGTTTAAGGGGTGTAAACGAACTTACAATATATATATATAACAATCCTCATCACGTATGGGATAATGATCACCTCGCGAAACATCCCTTACATCCAAGCAACAGATAGAATAAGATAATTCTCCTCTTTGAAAATTTGTTCTGTGAATTATTTTGAGAGGAACTTCGATTGTAATCTGTTGGTGCATCTACATTTTGTTTTTTTTTTTTTTTTTGTACGAAGTTTATCTTTAAACCTGTTTGGAATAATCTCCTTTAACCTGTTATATATGTGGCGTTTTATAAAATCGTCCATGTACCCTTAAATTCCTTCCCTCCTGAACTTTCACACACCTTGGACATGGAAAGGTAATATTCTGTCACAGTGTGAGTTCGAGGAGTTTTTATTTAAACCAATTTGGAGGAAAACATTTTCTTGTTTTTCTTCTTACACCATTTCTTAGCAACATATCAATGTGATTCTTATCTCAACC
>CM066172.1:35969481-36039481 GCA_033629205.1 Lithocarpus polystachyus | reverse complement strand
CATGATGGATGACTCCTTCCCTCCTTCCTTATTTGATGTTTCACCCCTAGAAGACATACTTTTAAAACTACAGAGAAATATTAGAAATAATTCCTCACAACATCTCCTCACGTGTTTGTACTCAAACTATGTCACTCCCACTCATGTTTCACTCTTAAACTGGCTTTTTCCCGATATTAGTCTCACACTCTCTTGCCTTTTTCCACTCGTAACTTCCCATTTTCAGCTTTGCATTAAACTAATAAACTTGATCAAGAAATTCAACTTGTAGTATTTAAACAAATACCAATAGCAAGAAAATATGACAGAAACACTAAATCAAAGAAAATGAGACAAAAGAAAACAATATTTTGGTCTAAGAGAATTGAAACTAAAAACAACTTCTTCTTTTTTTCTTTTCTGAAGTCTTTTTTTTCTTTTTCTTTTTTTGGGAGCTTGGTGCATGATTTTAACCTAGTGCACGTCACAAAATAAGAACGAGGAATAAGGAACACAAAAGGAACAAGATAGGATGATAACAGGAAACGAAAGACAAAAGGATAGAAAACTGATTTTAGAACCTGAGCTTTGATACCAAATGATGCGAACCTCAATCAACACGCTTTGAGACTCAACAAACAATATTGGATTATTTGCCAAGAAAGCTAAAATTCAGATTTTGATAGAACCCTGACCCAATGTTTATAAGAGAAACGCGAACCAAAAGTATAAGTAACAGACCTTGACCCAATGATTATAATTGAATCATTAACTAAAGGTATAAAGTTTTAACTGTTAGGATATGTGCCCTTAAATCCTATTGTATGATGCTATGTATAATATTATGTATGACATTATTTGAGAAATGATGTATGACTTAATATTATGTTTAATAAAGTTGTTTTATTCTTATCTAAAATAATGGTAACATGAATATTCGGACATTATCAAATAGTCCATGAGATGCATAGTATGTGATTTATGTGATTTAGTCACAGAAGATATAGATCACAAGTTCTTTATAAACTCAGAATTTTGGTTCATAGTCGGTGATGAAATTGGGCATTTCATCTGCGAAGACTATAACATATTAACTACGATGATTTCTAGTTAATATGTTGATATGTTTTAAGAGTTAAGACATATTGAATAGGACCGCTGTGAGATTTATTATTCTCCTAACGACTGTCAATTGAATAATAAATCTCACGACTTGTATTCACATGAACTCTTAATCTTGAGAGAATAATGAACCTGATCATGAAATGTAGGTTGCTTTGATATATCAAGAGTGAGATCTAAAGTAACGGTCAAAACCTCAGTATGTTGAGCAGCCACATTTAGTGTTGATGGAACATATATTCTCAAGATGGAATTCATAGTCTCTTAACGGAGATATAAAATATTCCCTTGAGATAAGTTTAATGGGTACAGTTATTCAGAGAGTTAGGCCTAACCACTTTAGTAAGACTAAAGTATATATTTATGAAATTGGATTTCATAAATATATGGTGAATAACTCATAAGGATTAAACCGGGTACTCAAGGATTAAGATGTAGTAATTTACAAAGTGGCAGTCTATATTCATGACTTTGTATTACTACGAATATTTTATGAAGGGGTTGCATGTATAATAAAGTCTTGGGATATAATTTATTAATAAGGCCTAGAGTACAATTATATTTATATAGTGGTATTAAATATAATTAATGGTAACTTTGGACTTGTCAAGAGTTGACAGAAAAGCCCAAGGCCCATTGGAGCTAGTGTCTTATTTGTTCCCTTTTGGTCCCACTCCAAGCCACACACTAAAGCCCAATTGGGAAGGCCCAAAAGGCTAGCCCAATTAGATAATCAGTTATGTGGAGAGAAACATACAGAATTTTATATTGAATAAAATGGTTTGTATGTGTGAGATATTAATAATAAGGAAGAGAGACACTCTTTCATATTCTCTCTAGAAACATAGAACTGATTGAGAGACCACACATCTTGGGCATCGAGTGGAATTGGAGTGAAGATTGAAAGTATTCCCGAGTACTTCTTCATTCGGTTTTGAAATTCACCGCATCAAGGTACACTCTCTTGTTCTTATATTCTGAAACTTACATAGTGAATGTTATCAATTGCGAATGAAGTAGATCCGTTTATTTTCCGTTGCGTATGTTTTGTATTCGATACAAACATGATGATTTCCCAACATTGGTATCAGAGCGGTCTTCATTTCGAATCTGTATAACATGTTTTGTTCGTTTTGGAATTAGAAGATTATAGTTTCAAGTTGATAGATTTCTGCATGGATGTTGAAACTATGATTTGATAAAAACTGATATTGATGTTATGATGTTGTTTAAATATGAATTTAAGAATGTTAAATTGATCTTTAAGGCTATAGCATCAATAGATTTCAGTTTTGATATCAATTTTTGTCTGTCATTTTCGTATGATGGTTGTTTGTTCATGCAAAATGGTTGAAAACTACCTTAGAAGATTTTCTGGAAATTCGAGTTTCACGAGTTTCGATCGATCGAAATTTACTTTCGATCGATCGAGTGAAACAAAGACTTATCCTTTTGAATTGATTAATATTCGATTGCTAGTCGATCGATCGAATTTTATTTTCGATCGATCGAGAGGCGATCGAGTATCAATCGAATCAGACAGAAGGTTTAGTTCGAATTGTTTGATATTTTCGATCGATCGAGGGGCACATTCGATCAATCGAAAGAAAGAAAAAGTGCAAGGTTGTGTATAATTAGTTTATGCATGTTTAAAAGATAAAAACCTTTATTTTAAAACATCTAGTGGGAGAGAGATTCAAGGGTTGGATCTTACGGCCTCCATTGTCGGTTTATAGTAGTGTGATTAATCACCTCGCCTTGGCGTATATGCCTTGCTCCCTACGGAGGGTGTTTAATTCATGGTACTACAGGTTAAACTTCTTAATGATAGATGAAGTGTGTGTTTACATTGAGAGCGGCCACGCTACCGTGGAGTTACTTGGTGACTCACATTGATTCTAGACAATGGTGTACACTAGACTAAGTATGATGTTAACCTCCCTACGGAGCTATGTCATTATCACTTAGAGGCTAAAGAATAAGCGGCACATTATTTTTTGTTTGGTAAGAGTTACCATGATAGCATTAATAATGAGGATAATCCTTGCTTAATCATAGTGATTGGTATGACCTCGCTACCGGGGAATATTAATTGCGGGATTGGGTTGTCGTTGCATATATTATATTATGGTTTTATTAAGGTTCCATATTATATGTTTATATGCTAAATTGATAATGTCCAGTTTACTTATTATATTCATGTTTATTATTTCAGATTTGAACATGGCATCATTTAGCCCACTTGTTAGCATTCTTAATCAAAACAAACTGACTGGAACCAATTATGTTGACTGGAAAAGAAACTTGGACATAGTTCTCACAGCTGAAGAGCACAAATATGTGCTTACTTAACCATGTCCTAGCTTTCCTTCATTAGATGCTCCTCCCGAGGAAAAACAACGATATGATCGTTGGCAGAAATCTAATGAAATGGCCAAGTGCTACATCCTAGCGTCCATCTCAAATGTTCTACAGCATCAAATGCAGGATGTAGAACTAGCTTCGGACATTATGCAAAGTCTGAAAGAGATGTTTGGTGAGCAAGGCCGTTCTGCAAGGCAAGAAACCATGAGACAAATTTATAATACCAAAATGGCTGAAGGTTGTTCAGTGAGAGAGCATTGTCTTACAATGATCCCTAATCTGAATACATTAGAAGTTTTGGGTGCCGACATTGATGGAGAATCCCAAGTGGATATGATACTCCAGTCACTACCGGAGTCATTCAAGGAATTCAGACTTAACTATAACATGAACAAAAAGATTTATTCTTTGTCTGAATTAATGAATGAGTTGGTAGCGGCAGAAGGCATCCTTGGTACTTCTAATGTTCAAGCCTATGTGGGTGAAGCTTCTACTTCTCAACCTAAGTCGAAAGGCAAGGGTAAGAAGAAGAAGAAGAAGGACTTCACTAAGCAAGAGGGTAAACAAATTGTCTTAGGGGTTGCCGACAAAGGAAAGAAGCTGAAAGGAAAATGTTTCCATTGTGGTGAGAAAGGACATTGGAAGAGAAATTGTCCAAAGTTCAAGGCTGCCAATAAGGGTATGAAAATTTCATTCCTTCTTGAAATATGTTTGGTACAAAATCCCACGGATTCCTGGTGTGTGGATTCAAGTTGTACTAATCATATCTGCAATTCTTTGCAGGGGTTCCAGGAGACCAGAAAACTTAAAGAAGGAGAGTTGTTTCTGACCTTGGCTGATAGGAGTAGGATTCCAGTTGTAGCTATTGGAGTGTTTAATTTGTGTTTTGAATCAAGAGTTTTAATATTGGAAGACTGTTTATTTGTACCTAATGTTCGTAGGAATTTAATTTCTGCAACTTATTTAGGTAAAAATGGATATTGTGTTATCCTGAAAGATAATGTTGTAATAAAGAAGGATAAAATGTTTATCTGTTCTGGCAATATTGTGGATGGTCTTTATATTTTAACTCCTGATAAGCATGAATTATACAATTCTGAATTAGATAATAACTCTCATGTTAAATCATTAAAGAGAAAGTTTCCTTCTACTAATGATGCATATCTTTGGCACTTGCGTTTAGGTCATATTAATCCAAATAGAATTCAACGACTGATCAAAGATGGTCTCTTAGAGCCATTAGACTTTGATGAATTTCCAGTTTGTGAATCTTGTTTGGAAAGCAAAATGACCAAACGACCTTTTAATGCAAAAGGTAGAAGAGCCCAAGAGTTGCTAGAATTAATTCATACGGATGTTTGTGGTCCTATGTCAACCCAAGCAAAAGGAGGTTATGAGTACTTCATCACTTTCACCGATGATTACTCTAGATTTGGTTATGTGTACCTAATGAGACGGAAGTCCGAAGCCTTTGAAAAATTCAAAGAGTTTAGGGCTGAAGTTGAGAATCAATTGGGTAAACACATAAAGGCCATTCGATCTGATCGTGGTGGCGAATACCTTCTTGGGGATTTCAAGGATTACTTAACTCAAAATGGGATTGTATCCCAATTGACTGCACCTGGAACTCCCCAACAAAATGGTGTAGCAAAAAGAAGGAATAGGACTCTTTTAGAAATGGTTAGGTCCATGATGAGTTACTCAACTTTACCTATTTCTTTTTGAGGTTATGCCTTAGATACAGCAATACATCTTTTGAATTTAGTTCCATCAAAATCTGTTCCCAAAACACCCATGGAATTGTGGAGTGGGCGTAAGCCTAGTATGAAATATCTCCACATTTGGGGTTGTCCAGCACATGTGTTAAAAGGGAAGTCTGATAAGTTGGAATCAAAATCAGAAGTATGTTTGCTTGTGGGTTATCCAAAAGAAACTAGGGGTTATTTATTCTATAGTCATAAAGATAACAAAGTTTTTGTTAGTACAAATGCTAAATTCTTGGAAAATGACTATATGAATAATTTTACTCCTAGAAGTAGAGTTGTCTTGGCTGAAATGAATGAACCTGTAATTGAACAACCAATAGTTCAAACTAGGGATGATGTGGCTGTATTGGATACACCACAAGATACTACTCATGAGATGTCTAGTACACAGGTGCCTCGTCGTAGTGGGAGGAATGTTAGGCCACCTATAAGATTCATAGGTCTTGGAGAGACTTATGAGGCTATCTCAGAGGAGGCCGAAACTGATCCTTACACTTATGAAGAAGCAATGAATGATATAGATGCACATCATTGGGTTCAAGCTATGAAATCAGAATTAGATTCCATGTATTCCAATCAAGTTTGGGATCTTGTAAAGGCGCCTAACGGCATTAAACCTGTTGGTTGCAAATGGGTTTACAAGAGGAAGAGATGGATAGATGGAAAGGTTGAAACCTTTAAAGCAAGGCTAGTGGCAAAAGGGTATACTCAAAAGGAAGGTATTGATTATGAGGAAACCTTTTCACCAGTAGCAATGCTTAAATTTATCAGAATTCTCTTATCCATTGCTGCTCATTATGATTATGAGATTTGGCAAATGGATGTCAAGACTGCATTTCTCAATGGCAATCTTGAAGAGGAAATCTATATGATGCAACCAGAAGGTTTCATAGCAAAGAACCAAGAGCATATGGTATGCAAGTTGAATAGGTCCATTTATGGACTTAAGCAAGCATCTAGGTCATGGAACATCAGATTTGATCAAGCAATCAAATCATTTGGTTTTGAACAAAATCTTGATGAACCATGTGTGTACAAAAGACATCAAAACAAAGTAGTAATGTTCCTAGTGCTTTATGTTGATGATATTCTACTCATTGGAAATGATGTAGGGGTCATGTCGTCCGTAAAGGTTTGGTTGTCAAGCCAATTTGATATGAAGGACTTGGGTGAGGCTAACTTTATTCTAGGGATCAAGTTTTGGCGAGATCGTAAGAATAAGATGTTAGGCTTATCACAAGCTAGATATATAGATAAGGTTCTAGAACGGTTTAGCATGCAAAACTCCAAGAAAGGATTACTTCCTTTCAGACATGGAGTTCCTCTGCCTGATGACCAAAGGCCTAAGACTCAAGAGGAAGTAGATATGATGAGACAAGTTCCTTATGCTTCTGCAGTAGGAAGTCTCATGTATGCCATGCTTTGTACTAGACCGGATATCTGTTTTTCAGTTGGCATGGTCAGCCGATATCAATCAAATCCAAGACCACAACATTGGCAAGCTGTAAGGCATATTCTCAAGTATCTACGGAGAACGAGAGATTATATGCTTGTTTACCGTTGTGAGGATTTGATTCCCATTGGCTATACAGATTCAGATTTTCAGTCAGATCTAGATTTCAGAAAGTCCACGTCAGGATGTGTTTTCACCTTGGGAGGTGGAGCCATAAGTTGGAGGAGTGTTAAGCAATCTTGTATTGCGGACTCTACCATGGAAGCTGAATATGTTGCTGCTTGTGAGGCGGCAAAGGAAGCTGTTTGGCTCAAGAAATTCCTTTCTGATCTTGGTGTAGTGAGAATGGAGCAAGTTCCTATTACATTGTTTTGTGACAATAGTGGAGCGGTTGCACAATCCAAAGATCAAAGGAATCACAAGAAAGGAAAGCACATTGAAAGGAAGTACCACATCATTCGAGACATTGTTGCTCGTGGAGATGTGGTGGTGGCAAAGATTTAAAGTGCAAATAATCTAGCAGATCCCTTTACCAAAGTCTTGCCTCAAAGGACCTTCGAGTCACATTTGGAGGGAATGGGAGTTAGATTAGTGCACAATAGTCTTTAGGGCAAGTGGGAGATTGTTAGGATATGTGCCCGTAAATCCTATTGTATGATGCTATGTATAATATTATGTATGACATTATTTGAGAAATGATGTATGACTTAATATTATGTTTAATAAAGTTGTTTTATTCTTATCTAAAATAATGGTAACATGAATATTCGGACATTATCAAATAGTCCATGAGATGCATAGTATGTGATTTATGTGATTTAGTCACAGAAGATATAGATCACAAGTTCTTTGTAGACTCAGAATTTTGGTTCGTAGTCGGTGATGAAATTGGGCATTTCATCTGCGAAGACTATAACATATTAACTACGATGATTTGTCTTGATCATGGAAGTGGTGACTTCTAGTTAATATGTTGATATATTTTAAGAGTTAAGACATATTGAACAGGACCGCTGTGAGATTTATTATTCTCCTAACGACTGTCAATTGAATAATAAATCTCACGACTTGTATTCACATGAACTCTTAATCCTGAGAGAATAATGAACTTGATCATGAAATGTAGGTTGCTTTGATATATCAGGAGTGAGATCTAAAGTAACGGTCAAAACCTCAGTATGTTGGGCAGCCACATTTAGTGTTGATGGAACATATATTCTCAAGATGGAATTCATAGTCTCTTAACGGAGATATAAAATGTTCCCTTGAGATAAGTTTAATGGGTACAGTTATTCAGAGAGTTAGGCCTAACTACTTTAGTAAGACTAAAGTATATATTTATGAAATTGGATTTCATAAATATATGGTGAATAACTCATAAGGATTAAACCGGGTACTCAAGGATTAAGATATAGTAATTTACAAAGTGGCAGTCTATATTCATGACTTTGTATTACTACGAATATTTTATGAAGGGGTTGCATGTATAATAAAGTCTTGGGATATAATTTATTAATAAGGCCTAGAGTGCAATTATATTTATATAGTGGTATTAAATATAATTAATGGTAACTTTGGACTTGTCAAGAGTTGACAGAAAAGCCCAAGGCCCATTGGAGCTAGTGTCTTATTTGTTCCCTTTTGGTCCCACTCCAAGCCACACACTAAAGCCCAATTGGGAAGGCCCAAAAGGCTAACCCAATTAGATAATCAGTTATGTGGAGAGAAACATACAGAATTTTATATTGAATAAAATGGTTTGTATGTGTAAGATATTGATAATAAGGAAGAGAGACACTCTTTCATATTCTCTCTAGAAACATAGAACTGATTGAGAGACCACACATCTTGGGCATCGAGTGGAATTGGAGTGAAGATTGAAAGTATTCCCGAGTACTTCTTCATTCGGTTTTGAAATTCACCGCATCAAGGTACACTCTCTTGTTCTTATATTCTGAAACTTACATAGTGAATGTTATCAATTGCGAATGAAGTAGATCCGTTTATTTTTCGCTGCGTATGTTTTGTATTCGATACAAACATGATGATTTCCCAACATTAATGCCACAAGAAAGAATCCTTGATAAGTTCACAGTTCTTGAAGAACAAAAAAAAAAAAAAAAAAGAGCAAAGCCTTCCCTTTTTCTGATTTTTATTCAATAATCATTCTATTACAATGAGTGCATGCTATTTATAAGACATGACTAAAAATAGAAAAAAAAAACGTACTAAATAATAAAACCCTAAATAAAAGCTGATTCGGTCTAAAATTAGCAAATCCAAATTAGGAAAATAGCTAAAAAAACGCTCTAAATAATAAAAGCCTAAAATTAAGGTAGATTTAGTCTGAAATTAGAAGATCCAGATTAAGAAAAAATCTATTAACTGATATTGAGCTGGAAAGTCAATCAGCCATTAATTCTCACTATAAATCACGTCCAGTTAAGTCAGATTAGCCCTCAATAGCTTGTATTAAATTTATTATGCTTTCATTTTGTTGAGGTTTGTGCCCTAAAATCCAATTTATTGGCATGTCATAAATAATTAAATTGTTTAATTATATGAGACTATCTATAAATGAACTAATGGGACATTATCTTAGTCCATGAGATGCATAGTATGCGATTTATGTCATTTAGTCACAGAAGATATAAATTGCAAGTTCTTTATTACTTAGAATGTAGTTCGTAGTCGGTGATGAAATTAGGCGTTTCATCTGCAAAGACTATAACATATCAACTAAGATGATTTGTCTTGATCATGGAAATAGAGATTTCTAGTTGGTATATTGATATGTTTTAAGAGTTAAGACATATTGAACTGGACCGCTGTGAGATTTATTATTCTCCTAACGACTGTCAATTGAATAATAAATCTCACGACTTCTATTTACATCAACTCTAAATCCTGAGAGAATAATGGACTTGATCATGAGATGTAGATTACTTTAATATATCAGGAGTGAGATCTATATGTTACGGTCAAAACCTCAATATGTTGAGCAGCCGCATTTAGTGTTGATGGAACATATATTCTCAAGATGGAATTTATAATCTCTTAACGGAGGTATAAAATATTCTCTTGAGATAAGTTTAATGGGTTTGGTTATTCAGAGAGTTGGGCCCAACCACTTTAGTAAGGAGTTACTAAAGTATATATTTATGGAATTGGATTTCATAAATATATGATGAATAACATTAAGAATTAAACCGGATACTCAAGGATTAAGATGTAGTAATCTTCAAAGTGGCAGTCTACATTTATGACTTTGTATTACTACGAATATTTTAATGAAGGGGTTGCATGTATAATAAAGTCATGGCATATAATTTATTAATAAGGCCTAGAGTGCAATTATATTCATATAGTGGTATTGAATATAATTAATGGTAACTTTGGACTTGTCAAGAGTTGACAAAAAAGCACAAGGCCCATTGGAGCTAGAGTTTTATTTGTTCCCTTTTGGTCCCACTCCAAGCCACACACTAGAGCCCAATTAGAATGGCCCAAAAGGCTAGTCCAATTAGATAATCAGTTGTATATAAGGAGAGAAACATACAGAATTTCATAAGTCTTTTAATAAAGTCCTTTGATGAGTCTTTTCATAAGTGTTTTTCATCAAGATTACACAAGGAATGAAATGGTTTGTATGTGAGTGTTGGACACTTCCTTGTTCTCTCCTTGAAAACTAATTGAGAGACCACACATCTTGGGCATTAAGTGGAATTGCAGTGAAGATTAAAAGTCTTCCCAAGAACTTCTAATATTTGGTTTTGAATTTCACTGCACCAAGGTACGCTTTCTTGTTCTTAAATTCTGAAACTTTCATAGTGCATATTATCAATTGCGAATGAAGTAAATCCGTTAATTTTCCGTTGCGTATGTTTTGTATGTGATACGAACATGTATTTTCCCAACACATCTTCCTTTGGGCCCAGCCTAGAGTATCCTGCGTTAGAATCAGCCCAAATCTCTTGAATCAGCCCATTAAGTGCTTCTTTGATCTTATTGGAACTTGCTCTAGTAATAGGCCCAACTAGAACATGCAATGGATCCTTGAATGCTTGTTAATTCTCATCAACCACAGGCGATGGAGTATCTTCAATCCAATACATATCATCATTTAAATTCCTAGCATGTTTTGCTAATGCGTGTGCCACCATATTACCGCACCTTTTCACCCAGCAGAAAGACAAAACATGTATTCCTCTAAGTTGACATTTTATATCATCATATATATGGCCAAGAAGGGACTTGTTTTCTGCAAAATCCGACAAGTTGTTGTTGACATTCAAGCGATCCCCTTCAATAATAAGCCTAGCAAAACCTGCTTCCAAGGAGAATTCAATCACTTTCCGACACGCCATAACCTCAGCTTCCTCACTGCTATGCTCGTATGGCCCTTTAGCTGACATTCCCGGCCTGACTTCTTCATTTGCATTCCTAATGATTGCTCCAAAACCCGAGCATTGCAATTTTGGAAACACAGTTGCATCAAAATTTAGTTTGTA
The DNA here is from genome assembly GCA_033629205.1 of Lithocarpus polystachyus. Taxonomy (NCBI): domain Eukaryota; kingdom Viridiplantae; phylum Streptophyta; class Magnoliopsida; order Fagales; family Fagaceae; genus Lithocarpus; species Lithocarpus polystachyus. The sequence goes on along the minus strand of CM066172.1, from coordinate 36,028,286 downwards.
CTCCGCTGGAGGTGGAGCTTGCCATACGAGTCTACTTGCTGTTGTACTCGTGATCATGAGGTTTTCCTGGGCTTTCTTGTGCTCATCAAGGTATTCTGCAGCTCGCCTATTTAACCAACCCAGTTCCTTTATATTTACATTGTGCACCATTGTATTTCTTTGATACCATATTATCCATGCTTGAGTAACAAAAAGCTCCAATTCTAATTTCGGCAACGTGTCCACCAAACACTCAAACAAGTTCATAAAAACAAACAATTAGTGGACCATTTCTGTAGCATAGTAGTGCTTCCTGCCCAAACATCTTGCTCAGCTCCACATTCCCAAAGAGCATGGATAGCAGTCTCGGCAACACTCTTATAGCAGTGGCACCTATCATCAGTTATTATATTCCTTTTCACCAAATTCACCCTTGTCTAAAGGATTTCATGGCATGCTCTCCAACAAAACACATTCAATTTGCGAGGAACATTCAATCTCCATAAAGTCTTCATACCTGCTACCCTACTGCACCTCTTGAGCTTTCTGCCCAGGTCTCTTTTGTGACAACTTTCCTAGCAATACAGTAGCCTAATCGGACTGAGTAAACCCCCTTTTTTATTGTGCAGCCGAACCATAGAATCAGAGACCTGCCTTCGGCTTAAAGGGATTTTGCAGATTGCAGCTGCATCATCTCTTTGAGAACTTGCCATGATTAATTCTCTCCTCCAACAATGCAAATCCGGATCAATATGTATCGACACCCTCCACTCCTCCCCTTCCTCAGCCACTTGGTGCAGCACCTTGTTTAAGGGATAGTTTGGGATCCATTTATCCTTCTTCACCCAAATATCTTCTCCATTACCCACCTTCCAACAGCAACCACTCCTTAGGATAGGCATAGCAACCATGATACTTTTCTACACAAATGAACGATTAGGCAGATTAGTGGCATTTAGGAAATGGCATTGGGGAAAATATCTAGTTTTGATCTTCACTCCAATTCCACTTAATGCCCAAGAAATATGGTCTCTCAATCAGTTTCCAATAAGAGAAATGAGAATGTCTAACACTCACAGACAAACCATTTCATATTCTTATGTGATCTTAATCAAAACCTTATATGAAAAAGACTTATGAATTCTGTATGTTTCTCTCCTTATATATAACTGATTATCTAATTGGGCTAGCCTTTTGGGCCATTCCAATTGGGCTCTATTATGTGGCTTGAAGTGAGACCAAAATGGAACAAATAAGACTCTAACTCCAATGGACCTTGGGCTTTTCTGTCAACTCTTGTCAAGTCCAAAGTTACCATTAATTATATTCAATACCACTATATGAATATAATTGCACTCTACACTTTATTAATAAATTATATCACAAGACTTTGTTATACATGCAACCCCTTCATTAAAATATTCGTAGTAATACAAAGTCATAAATATAGACTGCCACTTTGAAGACTACTACATCTTAATACTTGAGTACCTGATTTAATCCTTTATGTTATTCATCATATATTTATGAAATCTAATTTCATAAATATATACTTTAGCAACTCTTTACTAAAGTGGTTGGGCCAAACACTATGAAAAACCAAACCCATTAAACTTATCTTAAGGGAATATTTTATTTCTCCGTTAAGAGATTATGAATTTCATCTTAAGAATATATGTTCTATCAACACTAAATGCGACTGCCCAACATACTTAGGTTTTGATCGTGACTTTTAGATCTTACTCCTAATATATCAAAGCAACCTACACCTCATGATCAGGAACATTATTCTCTTAGGATTTAGAGTTGATGTAAATAGAAATCGTGGGATTTATTATTCATTTTACAATCATTAGGAGAATAATAAATCTCACAGCGGTTTAGTTCAATATGTCTTAACTCTTAAAACATATCAACATATCAACTAGAAGTATCCACTTTCATGATCAAGACAAATCATCTTAGTTGATATGTTATAATCTTTGCAGATGAAACGTCCAATTTCATCACCGACTACAAACTAAAATTCTGAGTTTACAATGAACTTGTGATTTATATCTTCTGTGACTTTTCACATAAATTACATACTATGCATCTCATGGACTAAGATAATGTCCCATTAGTTCATTTATAAATAGTCTCATATAATTAAAAAATTAAATTATTTATGACATGCCAATAAATTGCATTTTAGGACATAAACCTCAACATGAACAACCTTCAATCTAAAAATCCCATCCCACCTTCATTTTTTGGTTGAGAAAGGCTAGCCTAGCTTTTCCAATGGATTTTCTTCTCATTTCCAACTTGGCCCCACCAAAATTTAGCACATAAGGCGTTTAGTTTATCACATAATTTCCTCGGTAGCTGAAAGACCCTCATAGTGTATGTTGGGATGGCTTAAGAAATAGCTTTAATGAGGATTTCTTTTCCGGCCTTAGACAATAAACTTCCTTTCCAACCTTGCAATTTCTTCCAAACTCTATCCTTCAAATTGAAAAAAGTATGATACTTTGCCCTTCCCACCAAGGTAGGTAGCCCCAATAAAGAGATACTTAAATTGACATTTTGACTATTAACTTTCAATTTGCTCAACTGGTAAAGTTTTTTATAGTTGAATAAGAGATTTGGGTTTGGTTTCTGCCTACACCGAAAACTGATTGGTATCTTGGTATGATGATAAAAAGCTATTATTAAAAGCGGGCACCATAAGTTAAAACTCTCTAAGAGAGAGAGAGAGAGAGAGAGAGAGAGAGAGAGAGAGAGAGATTAGAGTCTCATAAATAAGTGCCGACTTAAAAGAAAGTACAATTGTTCGATGAAAATAACTTAGCATTAAAAAATGTAGACAGTTTAAGGGTCCGTTCGTTTGGAAGGAAAATAGGGAGGATGGAAAATAGAGGATGGAAAACAGGGTGGAAAATGCTGTTTTCCACTGTTCGTTTGGGGAAGGAAAATAGGGAGGATGGAAAACTGGAGAGAAAGTTTTCTCTCCGGGCCCACTTTTTTTTTTCCTTCCAAATCGGAAAGAAAACTTGGAGAGAAAAGTTCTATAGTAGTACTTTTACAAAAATACCCTCTTTTCACCTTTTTTTTTCAATGTTTTTTTTTTTCTTCTTTTTTTTTTTTTTGCCTTTTTTTCTTTTTCTTTCAACGTTACTGTGAGAAGTTTTTTTATTTATTTATTTTTTTTCTGTTCAACGTTAACAACAACGTTGGCCTGAACAATTTTTTTTTTACTTTTCTTTTTAACGTTACTGAAACGTTGGTTTCCTTTTTTTTTTTTTTTTTTCAACGTCACTGAACAACTATGTTTTTGTTTTTTTTTTTCTTTTCTTTTCAACTTTATTAAACAATGTTGTTTTTGTTTTTTTTCTTTTCAACATTACTGAATGTTGTTTTTTTTTTTTTCAACGTGATCTGATCTAATTTTTACATTATAATAATATAAATTTATATATATGATATGATAAATTTTATATTATTTAATAATTAGAAATAAATCTATTTCTTACATATTATATAAAAAGGATATAATAGTCAATTATATATAAATTACATTTTTCATCATTTCCTTTTTCTCTCCAACCTAACACAAAAAGTTTTCCATTCTCCCACTTTTCCACTCCCCCAACCGAACACACAAGAGAGAAAACTAAATATTTTCCATCTTTCCACTTTTCCATCCTCCCACAATTTTCCATCCTCCCACTTTTCCACTCCTCCAACCGAACGGACCCTAAATAAGGCCATGTGTTTTGGTATTTTTCTAAGAAAATCAATCCATTTTGTATAGTTCAATCAGATTTTTTATTTATTTATTTACAATTTCGGTATTTCTTCCTTGCACGATTCATTGAATCAACGGTTCAACTGTGGATTCGGAAACTTTGAAAAAACCACTTGACAATATATTTTGTTTCTCATGAGTAAAATTTGGTAGCTTTTATTACTATCGTTAACTTTCTCGGATCTAATACATATATTATGATATAAAGTATAAACTCATCACTTCATGTACATTGGATCCGTGAGTTATGAATTAAAAGAAAGAAAATAAAAAACTCATAAAAGTTTTGTTTTGTAATTTATTTTGCATTTTTTATTTTTTATTTTGGAGCAAAACTCTCATTTAGACTTGTTCACTCCAGTGAGGAGGCAGTGGAAACAGCGTAATCGGCTCGGCCCAGGGCTACTGAAAGCCCCAAATCGGAAATTGTCAAATTATGGCCCGTATGAGCTGCATGCGACATGGGTAACTTTTGATGCTTCAATCAATGGAGAGAGAGAGAGAGAGAGAGAGAGAGAGAGAGAGACAGAGACAGAGAGAGAGAGAGAGAGAGAGGATATAATTTTCGAGTACAAATCTTCTGTCCCAATTTTCCTACTCTACTCTATACTCCACCAATAAAAACTTGCCACGTATTGACCTAATGAAGACTTATTAATATTACCATTATTAATTAATAGTAGTATTTAATTAATTAGGTGAACACGTGACAAGTTTTTATTGGTGGAGTATAGAGTAGAGCAGGAAAATTAGGACAGAAGATTTAGATTCATAATTTTCATGGGTTTGATAGTAGAAAGAGTTCCGATTTGGATGTGCCTCAAGTTTATTGGTTAACTCTTTATTCTATTGGATATGTTTGATGCCATAAAAAATATTGGATATCTTTGGATGGCTATTAATAATGAGTGATCCAAGGGGGGAATTTCGCATGACTATTAAAATTTCCTTCTTTGTCATGTGCCCTCTAGATTACAATGGGCTCTTGATTCTTAAATCAAGAATTTTGGTTCACAATAGTACTACCTCCGTCTCACTTTTTTTTGTCCTGTTTGAAAAGTCAATTTTTTTAAAAGAACATAATTTATTGTCTTATTTATCATTTAAAAATGTATAAGTTTCCAAAACTACTCTTAAAAGACTTTATCAAAAAATTGAATTAGTAAATTAAGAGGGTTATAATAGGAACATTAGTAAATTAATGACTTTTATTTTTAGAAACAGGACAATATTTTGGGACATCTCGAAATAGAATAGAGGACAAAAAAAAAATAGGACGGAGGGAGTATTGTTTAATTTTGAAGATTTCTAAAAATATATGAAGAAAACTATGGTTTAAATTGTCTCTTACGTGTTGTAACAATTATATATATATATATATATATATATATATATATATTAGTAGGTTTTAAGGTGAGCATTTTCACAATCTGTTGTTTCAATATGTTTATATGTTTGTATTTATTTATGTCAATATGCATGTGAAGATTCTATCAATATATAAAAGTGTGAAGATAATTACAAGGGAAAAATACAAACAACAGTTCAGGTTTGAGCTAATATTAATCAAGTCTAAAACATTTCAAAACAGAGTAACTTGATTTATAAATCGTTATCCATATTTCTACTATCTGTCATGGTGATTAGAGACCAAATTAGTTAGTTTTGAAATGTTAAGCTTGACTGATATTAGTTCAATCCTCACAGTTGTTGTGAGGATTTTACCCTAATTATAAACATACAAGCCTTCTAATTAATTTAGGGGTGGCAAAATCTAACTCAAACCCATTTGTCCACCCAATTATTAGTTAGGTTAAATGTGTATTAACCCAATTAAACCCAATTAACATTAATGTTTATTGTGTTTTAACTAGGTATTCAATTAGACCTAATTATGATCCAAGTATCATTTCTACAAATTACCCAACTTTAAAATACCCCAAAACTACTAAAAATTACCAAAATCTCCCTAAACCTAAAAAAATAATCAAAATACCTCTAAAACCTAAAAATTACCAAAATACCCCTGAAATCTAAAAAAAGACCAAAATACCCCCTAAACCTAAAAAATGACTGAAATACTTTTGAAATCTAAAAAAAAATTACTAAGACACCCCTAAAACCTAAAAATTGACAAAAATATCCCATAAACCTAAAAAATGACTAAAATACCCCAAAAACTAGAAAATGACCAAAATATTCCCGAAACCTAAAAATTACCAATACCCCCTGAACTTAAAAATGATCAAAATACCACCGAAACCTAAAAATTGACCAAAATACCCCCTAAACTTAAAAATTTTCAAAATACTCCCAAAACCTAAAAAAAGACCAAAACACACTCCAAACTTAAAAAATGACCAAAATACTCTCGAATCCTTAAAAATAATCGAAATATCTCCTAAACCTAAAAATGACCAAAATACCCCCAGAACCTAAAAAATGATCGAAATACCCCTAAAAACTAAAAATTGACAAAAATATCCCTGAAAACTAAAAATTACCAAAATACCTCCTAAACCTAAAAAAATGTCCAAAATACCAGTAAAATTACCGAAATACCTCCTACACCTAAAAAATGGTCAAAATACTTGCGAAACTTAAAAATGACCAAAATAACCCCGAAACCTAAAAAAAGACCAAAATACCCTCTAAACTTATAAAATGACCAAAATACCCTCAAAACCTAAAAATTACGAAAATACCCCCCGTAAACCTAAAGATCGAAACATCCCCTAGACCTAAAAAATGACTAAATTACTTCCTAAACCTAAAAAATGACCAAAATACCCCCAAATCTAAATAATCGAAATACCCTCGAAACCTAAAAATTAACCAAAATACCCCTGAAACCTAAAATATGACTAGAATACCCTCGAAACCTAAAAAATGACCAAAATACCTCGAAACCTATAAAGTAACAAAAACGCCCTTAAACCTACATGACGATAAAAGCACTCTAAACCTAAAAATGACCAAAATACCCCCTAAATATACAAAATGACCAAAATACCCTTTAAACAAAAAAAAGACTATAATACCCCCGAAATCTAAAAAATGACCGAAATAGCCCTAAAACCTAAAAAAATGACTGAAAGACCTCCAAAATCTAGAAAATTACCGAAATAGCCCCAAAATATAAAAATTAACAAAACAACCCTAAAACCTAAAAAATTAATGACATTCCCTCCAAACCTACAAAATGACTGAAATACTCTTAGAACCTTTAGTTTGACGAAAATACCCTCGAAACATCCAAAATATTCCAAACCTTTATTTTGGTAATTTTAGGGGCTTTGGGTATATTTTGTTCATCATATAGGATTAGTGGCATTTTGGTCATTTTAGATATTTTGAGGGGAATTTTGGTCGTTTTAGAGGTTTAGAGCTTTTTTGGTCATTTTAGTGTTTTAGTGGTTTCAATGTATTTTTGGTTTCGAGTTATATGTGGTCATTTTAGAGGTTTAGGGTGTATTTGGGTCATTTTAAAGGTTTATGGGTATTTTCGTCATTTTATAGGTTTGAAGGTATTTTGGTCATTTTTTAGGTTTCAAGAATATTTTGGTCATTTTTTAGATTTAGGGGATATTTTGGTCATTTTTTAGTTTTAAGGGGTATTTTGGTCATTTTTAGGTTTCGTGGGTATTTTGGTCATTTTTTATGTTTCGGGTGTATTTTAGTCATTTTTTAGGTTTTAGAGGGTATTTTGGTCAATTTTTAGGTTTCAGGGGTATTTCGGTCATTTTTTATGTTTAGGGGGTATTTTGGTAATTTTTAAGTTTCGGGGGTATTTTGTTCATCTTTTAGGTTGGGGGTATTTCGGTCATTTTTTAGGTTTAGGGAGTATTTTGGAAATTTTTAAGTTACAAAAGTATTTTAGTCATTTGTTTAGGTTTTGGGGGTATTTTGGTCATTTTATAAGTTTAAGGGGTATTTGGTCAATTTTAGGTTTAGGGGGTATTTTAGTCAATTTTTAGGTTTCAGGAGCATTTTGGTCATTTTTAAGGTTTAGGTGGTATTTCAATCATTTTTTAGGTTTAGAAGGTATTTTGATAATTTTTAGGTTTCAAAGATATTTTGGTCATTTTCTAGTTTCAAGGATATTTCAGACATTTTTTTTAAGTTTCAAGGGTATTTTGGTCATTTTTTAGGTTTTGGGTGTATTTTAGTAATTTTTAGTGGTTTTTGATCATATTTAGTTTTTTTTTATATAGATTTAGAGGGTATTTTTGTAATTTTAAAGGATTTTAAGAATACTTTGGTCATTTTTAAGTTTGATAGGCTTAGGTTTACCCATAATAATTTGGTTGAGTTGGATTTGGGTTGAAAGTAATCAGTTAAGTGGGGTATAAATGGGTAAATGAGTTTTATGTATCCAATCTAATTATCTCTACCCCAAATCCACTCATTTGACACCCCTAAATTTGTTGCATTGGTGATGGCTAACATCAACAAGTGTTGCTATCCCAAGCTCAACATTTCGGAAAATGATAGAAAATTGTTATAAACACAATCATGAATATAATTCTAATCAACAAATTGAGTAACATATTTTATGCGATTCATGGATAAGCTCAGCTTTCACACCAAAAAGAAAAGAAAAGAAAATAAGAAGAAGAAGAAGATAAGTCCAGTGCGTGACTGCGTGTACTTGATTTCGGCCGTTATTTGACTGTCACATGCGTTATAGACTTTTTAACCTTTTTATTAATTTTATTGAAATGATAACCAAAAGTCTTGATTTTCCGGCGCATCTGCACTAATAAGCTTATAATTCTAAATCTAATTAGGCACCACTTGTGATATATATTAAAAATTAATTATAGTTATCGTTAACCAAAAAAAAATTAATTATAGGACACGGGAGTCTTGTCAAATTTATACTAGGCCAGCAAACATAGGTCTGGTGAATTCTGAAGCAGGTAGACTAATTATATATTCAGTTAATACCAATGAAGAAAAAGGACATAAAAAGCATATAGAAATAGCAGAGTTCATTAAAAATAATGAAAAAACAAACAAACAAAAGTGCGCCTCTGTGATATTATTTCTAGTTGAGCTGAAAAATTGTACAAACTAATATTAAAAAATAAAACTGGCCATCTAAGTTGTTATTGATATTTCCATTATATGTTTTTTTTTTTGGGTTTTTATTTATTTTTATAGATTGATTATAAAGAAGGAAGATATGGAATTTCAACTTTGGATATCAAGCACTAAATTAAAATGATTTAATTATAAGGAAGGAAGAGACGGAGTTTTGATTATATGATTGGTTTCATCCTTATTTGTTACTTTCACGTACCTTATTGTTAAATTGTTAATACTTAAATTAATAATCACATAATGTGATCACATGAAATTCTTGTTGATCTGGAGGAGGTTATTTATGAAAGAGTAATCTAATTGGTGGATCCCTCGATATGTACTAGACTCCAAACATTGTGGTCATAATTTTTTTACGATATGAAGATATTTTTATTTAGTTATATTATAATTCATTTGTTATAAGTGGGGATGAAAATTCAAACTCTAATTCTCTTTATAATAGAGTCCGGATCGATAATAGCAATTACAAGGCTTCTGACTACAAAATTATGATATCATGAAGAGTATATGTGAAGTAAGGGACTTTTTTTTTTTTTTTTCTTTTTTTTTTTTTCAAAATAGAGAAAAGAAAAAAACTATTTGTCGGAAAAAGAGGAGGAAAGAATGACAAGAAAACAAGAGAAGACCATTAGGCATATTAGTTCATGTTAATATTCAAGGCCAAATAAAAACAAAAAGAAGAGCATTGTAATGCATAGAAATAGGGTTCAAGGGCAAAAAAAAAAAAAAAAGTAATCACAACGAAAAATAAAGGAAAAATTTTACATTGGAAGTAGTAACGAAGGATCACCACACAATTGACAATTTTATAAGCAAAATTTAGTAGAACAATTTAAGTTGAAGTGCGTGTACACGTGCATACATGTGTGTGAATATGTGGGAGGCCGCATATGCATATGCACACGTGCCCACATGCGTGTGTGAGTTCTTAGAGGCTGAGTAATTTTTGGCAAAGGAGAGTCTCTCTGAGGTTGTGAATGTGATGGCATGTGGATTCATAAAAACCCAGTCAACTGCACCACACTTACACTCCTTGCCCCAAGAAATTTCTACAGTCTGCACTCCACTCATGTTCTCATGCCTAAAACTTCTTTTTAAGACTCTCCCAAAATATATTTTACATGGTTTATTGGGTTAAGGGTAGAGGAAGGAAGAGAGAGCCAGAGCCTCCAATCAGAATACATGCAGTAACAACAGTAACATGTATAAAAACAAAAACAAAAAACAAAACAAAACAAAAAATTAATGTCACTTCTTTAGTTCTGACTTCTGACTAGCTAGAAAACACTTCCAATTCCCCACTCCAATTGATTAAAACTCTACACATGCAATGTTTCGGAGAGGGGAAAAGAGAGGAGAGTGAAAATATTTGAAAGTATCTGCTGTTATATATAGTCAAAACAGCATTATTCCTTTCCAAATTTGTACAAAAAATATATATTGATATAGATATGTATTAAAACCTCTCAAGGAGGAAAATGTATTTATGAAATATATCAAATGTGGATTTAATAGCTCTAATTAGAAAGAACTTGTCAAGAATGACATAGTTTAGTCTCTTTTAAAAATTGCAATGGTTAAAGAATCAAAATTGGGTTTGGTTTCCAGTTGGACAACTTTTTTTCTTTTTTTATATTTTTTTTTTCAGTATTTATTGGACCGAATTTGGGTCCAGTTCTCAATCTGTCAAGTTTTTAAGACCATGAAAATAATCATATCAATTAAATTAAATATTGACACACTTGCAGTCAGTTTCAATTTACTCAGTTGGTAAAGTATCTTATTTTTCATCGATTATTCGACACACGAGGGACATTATAGGTCATAGGTGTCCAATATATGATATACCATGGAAGGGGGAAAATGGACGTGTACCCGGTTTTGTTAAGAGGGCACACAGCGCCTCGCTGTCTAGCATGTGAAGAAGTTGTGGCTTTCCCTTCTCTCTCTCTCTTACATGCACCCACTGTAACCCACGCAACTGGCAGATTTGATTCATTCACATAGGTGAGAGTCAGGACAAAACTAGTCTAGGATTTTAGTCTGATTCTCTTTGGGTTTTTTATTTTCCATCCCCACTCCCCACTCCTCTATATCTTACTACTACATTATATAACTTGGTGAATACCAAAAATAGCGAGACATATGTACATCCTCTCTCAATGTCCTTGTAGATCAGTGCAAGAGAGTAAGGGAAAGTGACTCTTACTATCTAACTATCATATTATCTATTTTTTATTTCTCTTTCTTGATAAAGAAGGCTTATTACACAAAGGGATTATTTCTCTCTTGGAAAGTGAGGGAAAAATGAATGTCTTGGCTTCAGAATGTAGCAGTGGGTGTGAATCTGGTTGGACTTTGTACTTAGAACAATCTTATCTTTCTCCAAATAATCCACGTAGAGATACTGGGTTTGTTAATGGGAAAGCTAGGTTTTGTGATGAATATAAAGATAGAAGAGATAAACAGACTATAGAAGTAGAAGATGATGATGAAGAAGAAGAAGACTTGTCTATGGTTTCTGATGCATCTTCTGGGCCTCCACACTTCCCTGAAGATGAAGGTTACTTTAATGGTGATAATGGGTGCTTTTATCCTACATCTAGACCCTCCACATTGGCCAAGAACGTTGGGAAAAGGCAGAAAAGCAAAGCACACCGACACCGTGAAGATCAAGAAATGAGTACTTTTCTTGATGACACTGCTAGCTCTCCTGTCATAAACTTCTCCAGGGTAAGTAAATTCACATATATATCTCTCACAAACAATGTTGAATCAAAATATAGCATGATTGCAATTAACAGTTTATTGTTCATGGGATTTATTTATTTATTTATTCTAATGGCTTCTTGACAATTTACCAGAACAATCTGACCAATAATCAAGCTTCAATGGTTAGTGTCTTGGATTTTTCACAAGGTTTCTCAGCAACTCATTTAGAGGTACTTTGCCTAAATCTTTCTGGGTTTAGATTAAAACTTATATTTCTCTTCTGTAACTGTTGGAATCCAAAGCCTGTGAATAATTCATGAATTCTTGCAGGGGACATCAGCATTCCAAGACCACTTTGGTTTCTTACAGTCTACCTTATCTGCAAACCAACTTCAGAACAACCAGTTGAGTAATTGTTATAATTCCTTATTTAAATTTAATAGTATAGTAGTCTTAAAAAGTTTCAATGCTTTAGCTATAAACATGTTAATACTGATTCTTCGTGATTATTTAACTGAAAATTTCCTTCTTTGTAAACAGGTGGTTTGAAGGGAAGAAATTTGGAATGAGATGAGGTGATTTTACTGCTTGTGTTGCTGATGTTGTTGTTGTTGTTGTTAACACTACAGAAGTTGCTCTGAATGAAATGATGGAATGGTCTTCAAAGTAAAAGGAACTTGATCTCAAAAGGGATCTTGTTCCTTGCCTTTTCTTTTCTTTTCTTTTCTTTTATTTGCTTTTAGCTGTCAATGCAGTGGTAAACAACCTGAGAGGAAAAGATGAAAATAAATTTCTAGTTTGCAAAATTTAATTTCTTGTCAAAGAATAGTGGGTACAAATCAACTGTGTCTTTTAGGTAGTACTCTCTTTGCTACCATGCCAGCTCTTGTTCATAATGGAGCCCCATGCACTCTTTTTCCTTCACAGTACCACCTGCATCTTTATAATTTATTGGCTAGATATAATTCAAATAACAATGAGAGGAAAAGTTGAAGATATTAGCTTTTGGTATATTTGCAATTAAGTAGAGCAAACCTTAATATCTGCTTCCAAAACTTATGGGAAAACTGCTTTGGAGATGGATGTTTTTTCATAACAGTGCAGTGAACACTTAGGCTTATTATATTTTCAACATTTTTTTTGGTCTCACAATTGCAGTAATTAGTGCATAATAAAAGTCAGGTTACTCCAATTATAACAAGTCATGTTAGAAATCGTCAAAAATATTGTGTCCCTAACATTACTAATTTGCTAGTATGTTTTGCCTTTTTTTTTTTTTTTTTGGTTTTGTTTTGGTTTTCACTTTTTTTTCCCAACCTTCTCCAAAATAAAGCCATATATCACACATGTCATGATCATTGACTCTTGTAGATTGCAACTTCTAAATCACCTTCGTATCTTTCACGCCCTGCTTTACACCCAATAAATTTTTAAGAAATCTTACGAAGGATATCAATCTTCCAGCAAGAGAGAGAGAGAGAGAGAGAGTACTGACAAAGAATTATCATGTATTTTTGAGTAATCCATTTTACTAATCCATCTGAGTATTCTAGATGCATGCATTTATTATTTCTTTAACACATAAATTTAGTTTTTTTCAACAAAGCAAGACAAAATGAAGTACTAGGCTACCTAACTCCTACTGGCTACTCACTAAAAAATATGATCCAAAATATATGCTATAAATTGTCATACACTTAACATTGATTAGGTGGGATTCTTGAAATGTATTAATGAAAAGCTCACTAGCTGTTGAAAGTAGAATCAAATCTTAGATAAGGCTTGCACACTACTAAGGACAAGACACGTCTTTGAGAGTCCAGACAAGGGAGAAAAGGTTGCATATCTATTCTCATGGTTCCTTTCTCATATTAACAGATAATTTACGCATAATATGCACATGAAAATGTGACAGAAAGATGAAAAGTTTATAATGGGTGTGATGGGCAGTGAGTACAGGGTACAGAGATGAGAAAAAAATGCCAAAGTTAACGTGAGAATATTTCAAATGCATCTTCATGACCCTTTTTAAAGACCAGGAGATCCTCCCTGAGATCTTCCTGACCTAATGGAACATGCCCCATTTTGTTTAATATGTCATCTTTATCTCATTTGGAAGGATCTTGTATTTTTAATTATGTTAGATTTATATGTATATGTATTTTTTTGCTCCTTCCAAGTCTGTCTGCTTTGAAGCTGTCATTGGACTTGATGTCATGCACAATTATGTGTCTTCCCCTTGATTTCTTTATTCCTCTAACTATTTTTCAGTCAGTTCCTATTCACATAAAATAAATTGGGTTTCTGCTAGAAAGGTTGGAAAAGGTAAAGAAAAGATAGCACTTGGGAATTTAGGATGTCAAAATTCTAAGCCCTGCCCACATGTTCTTTTATCATATTTTAATTCTCAAGCTCAGTAATGGAAGTCTTCCATGTAGTCAATAAAATGCAAAAAATAATAATAATTTGAAAGCTGAGCAATGCTAAAGACAAATTGGACAAATAAAGTAAAAGGTGAACATATATAATATCTTTGCCTCACTGCGCGCATTCCACCATCATATTGGATAAGAATCTAAGAGGTATGGGAGAAACTTCTTCTGCCTTTTCAACCACCGCCAAAACAAAACCTTCAATTTTCTGTAACATTAAGAGGGGAAGGGAGGGTCTTTGTTGTTTCTTACATGTGTCTAACTCTAATAACCAGTTCTGTCTCCAATGTCATTTTAGCTTTGAGTGTTCCCATTTCTTAAGACAACAGTCTTCACATCCCTTATCAGATCTCTGCCATGGACGTGAATATGTTATGAATCAGCTAGCATGAACACGCTTGGTTCATTGTCACAACCAACGGTCTAGCTTGCACTTGCAGGTACAAATACATAGTGAATCTAAATCTAAACAAAGTGTGTGCTAGTTTGCCTATATATATATATATATATAGCCAGCTGTGATTCCATTGCTTTAATTAAGAATGTGATGTTTCTTGTGACAGGACCAGAAATTTAATGTTAACTCTATTATGATATAGAGAAATACTATGTAGAACTTTCGCAATAAATTCTAAGTGGCAGGTTGTTATGGATTGTTATTGGTGGGAAAAAAAAATATAGTTTCAGTGGTAGGGATCAAATTAAAACCTGTAATAATTTACCATCTATGATTTATTGTAAAAATATTGAAAAAAAGTTGTGGACACAGCTTTTTTGTGATATACATTACAAATAGTAAATCTTATAGAAATAACACAATACACACACTAGTATACATATCCTATGTTCTATACCTAAGCAAAATTGATTGGTTGCTGTCCTCTTTCCTCGTATATGCATTACACTTCCAGTATTTAGGATCATGTCCAAGCCAAGGTTTGAACATGAATTAATTCTTTCCATAAAGAGTGTAAGAAGCAATATTAAATTATATTCACAATAAAAATTCAAGTGGCTATCAAATTTTCAAGAATTTCATTGCCGACAAGAATTTGGAGTAACAAAGTCCTGAAAATGACATATAAATCTCTTAAGTAAAACCCCCATATAAGTCCAATATTTAACGTATAAATATTTCGTTAACTATATCTCTATGCCTGGTTTGGGAAGCGGGATTTTAAAACACTTAATAAGTTTTTTTTACTTTAAATTCAATCCAGCTAAGCACAATTGGGATCTTCGAGACTTCTTTTTTTTATAGAAGATAGAAATTCTACTCTAGTCTAGGCTGTAACAAATTAAATTTGATGCAACTTGTTAGAATTTAGACCCCTGTAAAACTAAATTATTTAACCTAATTAATTAACCAAGTGAATACTTAAGTTTATTATTCAGATCTAGGTTAAACACAAATAATCATAAACAATAAAGCAGCGGAAAATAAAGAACACAAAGATCTGATGACCCAGGAAAATCAAACCGGTAAAAAACCTGGGGAGAATTTAACCTAACTATCCTCAAGGTAAAACAGCAACTCCACTAGAAAGAATTGAAGTTTGTACAATAGCGACTTAGACCACTAACATCCTATTGCTATCTCGAGTAGAAAACTTATTACCACGACCACGTGACAGCTCTGAGTCCACGGGCTACTTCTTTCTTTGGCCTTTGCAAAACACAAACACCCACACTTGTGACTTTGAAATCCCACTCAAAAGTTTAGCAACACAAACTCTCTTGTTTGTGATTCCAAGACCACCCTTGAAGGTTTAGATCATCAGTACCTTTGATGACTAGAGAAGGCAGGAACTTCAACAACACCAAATCTTGAGATTCTTCAAGGAATAAAACCGGTAGAAGATATGAGAGAGCTTTTATGAATAAAACTCTAAATACAAAAGAGGCACACTGTTCTCTCTCTAAAAAGCCTTATAAAAATGTGCTTAGGGTTTCCTTTATATATTGGGAAAAGTAGATCAGAAATCCTAATCCTTAATGGGCTTGAACTGCTATTTGGACTTAATTAAAATTCTGCAAATACGACTTTCGATCGATCAAGCCTGTTTCTCGATCGGTCAAACCAGACAGTTTCTGAATTCTTCTTTCTACAGCTTACTTGTTCTTGAATCTTGATTTGATTCACCTTGAGCATTGTCTAATAATACCTATAGACTCTAAGATCTATATCTAGACAAGTTTGTGTTCACGATTTGTCAATTGTTCAAAATTTCTAGAACCTAACAATCTCCCCCTTTGGCAATTCATGACAAAACTTACATACAAAATGAAATGCTCAAATACAAGAATAACCCAATATAATAAAATGTCCAATTACATCACAAATCCTAATCTAAGACTCCTAACCTAGAAGTTGCAAGAAGATGTACAAGGTCTTGATCAGAATGTATCTGTCTTTCTTGAAAATACTCAAAAGAACACATCACTGCATATGTGGAAAGAAAGACATATAAACAATAATATGAAACAGAAATATAAAAACAAAAATAAATACTAACTCTCCCCCTAAGTTAGATACATCAAAAAGTTTTTATATTCTCCTCCTTTCAAAAACAATTTTATCTCCCCCTAAACAAGACAAACAGGATTCCCATATTTCATCTATTTCTCCCCATTTTTGTCACGTATTGACAAAGACAACTCTAACAAAGAACAGAGTGACAGTAAACATGAGAGAAAAAAGAGAACTAAGGGAACATAAAATAGTTTAGCTCTATAGAAAATAGAGAGAACTCCCTTTATGAAAAACAACAACTCCCCCTATGAACAACAAAGGCAAAAAAAAAAATTTCTCTCCCTATAAAAATAGGAAAAACAAAACAAGTTTTGGGGAAAATTTAGGAGGTGGAGAAAAGTAAAAACACACAAACCAAAAAAAAAATTGAGTTGAGGATACACATGAAGAAAAATATTCTCTCTTTTAATAAATGCAAACTTGACACTATGTGACCCATAAACAGTTGCATGAGTAGAAAAAATATTTGTACATTGATTATCCATCATATCTCTTAAGAAAAATATTTTCTGCAGTTTACACACCAAGAAAAATAGCATATACTAAAATGTACAAAGGACTCAAAAATTAATCAATCAATTTTTAATTCAAGTTGAGTATTCAATTTAGCAAAGTGTATGCATGTTATGTGTGAAAATAATGAGAGATATGACTGCAAAACTACAAGATGGATCCTGAAAAACAATGCAATGCATGTCAATCCTAAACATAAATGATGCATGAAAAAAATTGGTCAAAAACTTAAAAACTGAAAATTTTTCAGTTTCGATCGGTCGAGCATCGATCGAATACCAATCGAGCTAAGCAGATTTAAACCAAAACTTTTTTCGCAATTTTGATCGGTCGAGAAACAGCTTCGATCGATCGAAAATCTGAAAAACTTAAATTTTTGAAAAACAGAGCAATTTTATGCAGAAACTCCCCAAAGCATAGTATTTTAAGGATAAAATGCATGAGTATGAGTTTAAAACTTTTTCAAAAACACTTGAATTCAACCCAAATCTTCCAAAAACAAGTTTTTCAACTAATTTGACTCCAAAAACTCAAACATTAAACACTTTTTGCATCAAAGTCAAGAAATTTTTAATCTTAGTGGCCACAACAAAATCACACACAATAACGTGTACAAAGTTTAGCAAAGAGTAACTTGTGTTGTGTGTGTAACTAGCAAAAGCTTAAAAAACATGTGAGGTGATATGTGAATAGTAAGCAATCACAATTTCTACACAATTCATCACATACAATTGAGAGAGACTATCACCTAAAGAGTTACATCATATAACTCTCACTTCTCCTAGAATAAAAGTTTGTAATCATGTAAGTTTCTTGTTTTGCCTCATAATGTACATACCAATTTTATTTAATTTGAATTCATTATAGCCCAATAATGTACACACCAATTTTAGCATTTAATCCGAGGCTACACCTTATGCTCTTTTTGTGCATGTACTACACTTTCTCGAGCACAAAATCTTATGATATGCACTAAGGTGTTCATAATTGGCTAATAAATAGTGATGAGATGGTTATTTATGCCTTTCTTAATAAGTCCAAATCCGACAATCAAAGACATGTGACTTCAAGATCAAGATCATGTGATCAAAAACTATAAACAATTCCCACACAACATGCACTACAAAGCTCAAACTAGTAAAATGCAATAAAATAAGTTCATCCAAGCTAAACAAAGTACATAAACATGTTATGTAAAGATAATATGACCAACCTCAACTATAAATCCAAGATATATAATACAAAACACAAAAAAAAAAAAAAAAAAAAAATCTTTTTGTTTTAAAAAAATTTTATGACCAAAACTAAAAGCACACATTATGCTAAATGATTAAAAATGCAAATGCAAATGCAATGCATGACAATGCTTAACTAAGCTATAGATGGTACACAAACAAGAAATATCAATTTCTTAATTAACCTATGAGTATATGTACAAACTAGTACATACTCATACAAAATCATAAATAGCTTAGCACTTATATAACACATACTTTTTATACTTCTCTACAATATCAAGCATGTTCTAAATCAAGAGAGAGATATCATAATTCATGTAATCCTCAAGAAAAATTAAAACTAGACACAAAATAAAATATTTTTGTCTTTTTGAAATTTTTCAATGTTTTTGGATTTTTTTTTTAAAAAATAAATACAACTTAAAAAACAAAACAACCAAAAACTAAAAGAAAATATGTCCACAATTAATTGAAAGAATTAAATCAAGGACAAGTACACAACACCCACCTTAGAGAATCTTTTCTCACCCATATAGCACAAGTCTTCGGCTTTGTAGGTGAAAATTCATGTGAAGCAGAGTGTATTTGAGGGATTACATCAATCTTCTGAAAAAGACTGAAATCTTGCAAATTCCTTTCACAAGCCAATAAGCTTAAATTTTTCAAAAGAATATGAAACAATTTATATGGACTTATAGCAAGAGAAATATCATCACATATCCTAGACTAAACACAGAATACTTAAATTTCAATTTATGACAATTAGGACGAATGTGACCACGAACACTACAAAAGTGACAAACGGGGACAAATTTAGGAACATCAGTATTCCTAACAGTAAATCTAGTCTCAGATTTTGGTTTTTGCCTCAACAAAGAACAATTTGGTCTAATATGACCAACAACACCACAAAGATGATAGTTAGGCACAAAAACAGATTTATTATACTCTCTAACAATAGGTTTAGACTTAGGTGTAGAAACTTCAACATCTACATCAGAAATTTTACCATTGTCTAACCTAGCAAAAGAAGCATTTTCTTTATTATTCCTCTTGAAATGAGGGATATAAACTTTTTCAGTTTTAGGCTTAAGAGCAATAGAAACACTTCTGTTATCAACAGCAGGCTTGGTACTAGTCAAATTTTTAATTTTAGCCTTAGATTCAACTAACTCTTGTTCCAAGCTTTTCATCTTCTCATCTTGAAAGGAAATTTGATTTCTCAAAAATTCATTCTTTTTATTAGATTCATCTAATCTCACAATCAATTCCTCTTTTTCAAGATTAGCTAATTTTAACTCTTTCTTGAATTTCTTAGAAATTCTCATAGATTTCAATAATTCCTTACAAAGAGTTTCACAAGCATCAATAAGATCAGCAGAAACAACAGTGTGTTTTTTATTTAAATCATCACAATCAAAAACAGTAAGACACTTAAAATTATCCATGATATTAAGGATCAAGGATTAACTCTTAGATCAAAAGATTTAAAACAAAAGAGCTACCCGCTCTGATACCACTTGTTAGAATTTAGACCCCTGTAAAACTAGATTGTTTAACCTAATTAATTAACCAAGTGAATACTTAGGTTTAATATTTAGATCTAGGTTAAACACAAATAATCATAAACAATAAAGCAGCGAAAAATAAAGAACATAAAGATCTGATGACCTAGGAAAACCAAACCGGTAAAAAACCTGGGGAGGATTTAACCTAGCTATCCTCAAGGTAAAACAGCAACTCCACTAGAAAAAATTGAAGTTTGTACAATAGCGACTTAGACCACTAACATCTTATTGCTACCTCGAGTAGAAAACTTACTACCACGACCACGTGACAACTCTGAGTCCACGGACTACTTCTTTCTTTGGCCTTTGCAAAACATAAACACCCACGCTTGTGACTTTGAAATCCCACTCAAAGGTTTAGCAACACAAACTCTCCTGTTTGTGACTCCAAGACCACCCTTGAAGGTTTAGATCATCAGCACCTTTGATGACTAGAGAAGGCAGCAACTTCAACAACATCGGATCTTGAGATTCTTCAAGGAATAAAACTGGTAGAAGATATGAGAGAGCTTTTTAGGAACAAAACCATAAATACAAAAGAGGCACACTCTTCTCTCTCTAAAAAGCCTTAATGGGCTTGAACTGCTGTTTGGGCTCAATTAAAATTCTGCAGATACGACTTTCGATCGGTCGAACTTGTTTCTCGATCGGTCGAATCAGACAATTTCTGAATTCTTCTTTCTGTAGCTTACTTGTTCTTGAATCTTGATTTGAATTACCTTGAGCATTGTCTAATAATACCTATAGACTCTAGGATCTATATCTAAACAAGTTTATGTTCACGATTTGCCAATTCTTCAAGGAATCTTTTTTTTTTTTTTTTGTTACTTCTTTTAATAACTATTCATTTTTAAAAAAAAAACTTTTAATAACTCTCTATAAAATTAAAATTTTGAAAATCTTATTGTTGAATTACACATTCCCTTTATTTTTACACATGCCAAATTTCAAGTTAATCATAAATCATTTACTATCCAATCATAAACTCATATTTTATATGTAATTTAAATTGCAAAAAACTTGAAATTTAAAAATTTTATAGAAAAGATAATTAATTAATTATAGATTGTTGATCAACTTGATATCTTGCTAGGATTGAGAGTATAAGGAGATAACATAGTTCAACAATA
Source organism: Lithocarpus polystachyus (assembly GCA_033629205.1). Taxonomy (NCBI): domain Eukaryota; kingdom Viridiplantae; phylum Streptophyta; class Magnoliopsida; order Fagales; family Fagaceae; genus Lithocarpus; species Lithocarpus polystachyus. Next base: position 36,007,282 of record CM066172.1, on the reverse strand, counting down.
AATTTGTTAAAAATCAAATTCAATAAAAACACCAAGTATACATATAATATGCATGTATAAATTAGATATTCAAGGACTAGGACTAAACTCCCTCAGTTATTCTGATTGCCAAAAGTAAAGTAAATATGGAGTTCAATAGATCCAAAGACTAACTCTATCAGTCCTACAATGTGAATGATAGCAGTAGCAGAGCTCATAATTGAAATTAGTAAGTTGTATGTGCAATGCACAGATAATGTTGTAATGTTTATGTAAGATAGTTTTGAAGAATGTTGTTTATATATTATAGCATAATTGTTATAAAAATTTGTTAGTAATGAGTTCATCATATGAAGCGACAATTCTAAATTGCATACACATAACCATTATAATTATTCAATTCAAGAAATGAGGGGAAAAAAAAAACTTTAGAGAAATATTGTAGAATAAAAGTTGTTACAAAATCTCTCTCTCTCTCTCTCTCTCTCTCTCTCTCTCTCTCTCTCTCTCTCTCTCTCTCTCTCTCTCCCCCCCCTTAATTCTAAAAAATTCTAAAACAAAATGCACGTCTTAAACACTTGCAGTCAATCTCAACCTTTACAAAAATCATAAGTTTAGAGGAAACAAATATTATTTATTTTTTAATTTTGAAAAGTCTTGAAACATTAAACCAAATGAAATAAAAAAAATTAAATATTTAATTTGATCTTATCTTAAATGTGGCACTTGAGAATATTTTAATTCTCTTTGCAAAAAATGCTAATTCTATTATTGTTAGTCACGGGGTATCCTTTGTCTATGTAGTGCTTCTTCATGAGTTGTAGAAGTGCTTTACAATGTTTAAGATATTATAGACATCAACATAAAAGAAAAAAAGTACCACTATCCTCCAAACGTCAATGTTTAATCAAATCTTGTTAAAGCTCAAAATTATGAAAATTTTCTAGTGAACACAGTTAGTGCAAAATTCAAATTTAACAATGTTATTTTCAGTATGTATCCCAAACTAATATTAAAATAACCTTTTGCAATATGCAGTCACTTATCAACCAAATACCATAATGGTTGAAATTGATTCTTAGAACATATTTATGGATACCCTCATAAAGCTTTCAAATCTTCATCATACATAGAACATTTTGTAAATTTACATAGTAAACTGCCAAACATAAGTATGTATATGGATACTCATACTCCTTTTCAAAAGCTGAATTTAAGAAACCATATTCTAGATTGCCCTTACAACAATAACTATAGAAGATTTTGCTACCACGGGTGCCACCACATGTGCCAAAACTAGTACCACTATCGCTGCCACCTGTAAAATTGTGGCAACTATAGGTGCCACTGTTAGGTTTTTAGATCCCTGTAAACTAAATTGTTTAGCCTAATTAATCAATCAAGTGAATACTTAGGTTTATTATTCAGATCTAGGTTAAAACAAAACAATCATATCATGCAAAGTAGCGAAAAAGTAAATAACACAATGATAAGATAACCTAGGAAAATGAAATCGGTAAAAAACCTGTGGAGGATTTAATCTAGTTATCTTCAAGGTAAAAAGCAAATCCACTATAGAAAATCGAAATTTACAATAAAACTTAGACCACTAACATCCTATTACTACCACATGTAGAACTTACTAACACGACCACGTGCAAGCTTCGAATCCATGGACTCTTCCTCTATTAGGCCTTTGCAACATAAGCACCCATACTTCTAATAAAAAATAAAAAATAAAAAATAAAAAACTGTTTGTGACTCCAAGACCACACTTGAAGGTTTAGATCATCAGCACCTTTGATGACTAGAGAATGCTGCAACTTCTACAACACCGAATCTTGAGATTCTTCAAAGAATAACACCAGAAGAAGACATGAAAAAGTTTTTTGGGTACCAAACCCTATTTACAAAAGAGGCACACTCTTCTCTCTCTGAAAAGCCTTATAAAAGCGTGCTAAGGATTTCCTTTATATACTAAAAAAAGTATATCTAAAACCCTAATCGTTTTTGGGCTTGAACTGCTGTTGGGCCGAACTTAAAATCTGTAGACCCGTATTTCAATCGATCGAACTTGTCTTTCAATCGGTCGAACTAAGCAAATTCTGAAATCTTCGTTCTGCAACGTACTTGTTCTTGAATCACCTTGAGCATTGTCTAATAATACCTATAGACTCTAGGATCTATATCTAGATAAGTTTGCATTCGCGATTTGTCAATTGTTCTTAACTTTTAAAACCTAACAGCCACAACATCAACAAAATGAAAATTGAGCACCAAAAAATAATTTTTTTGACAATTTTTTTTGTTTGTTAAGATGTCACAAACTTGTGTGTATCGCTATGAAATAAAAAGGTTGATATGGTCCTCTATTTATATGTTGGAGAGACCTAATTAGTGATTAGCCTAGTTCTCTTAGACTAATGCACCTCCAATGGATTCATCAACTTTTCATAAATTCAAATACACGAACTTGCTTTGGAAGATTAACAGCTTTATGATAATTCTTTCAATTTACCATGAATTTCGTAACTACCATTTCTGCTATTTATTACTATTTAATATAAGATTATGTATACAATCAATGATTCAATGCAAAATATTAACCTCAAGCCCAACGGTAAGGGCATTCGTTAATAATTCATTTGAAGAAATTTTTTATGGGAAAAAAAAACAATTAATATTTTGACAGTTTTTTTTATTTCCCATAAAAGTGTTGTCAAAACTTTCCTAAAATGAATTGTTTACCAATGCCCTAAGGGCACTCCTTAGCATGACCCTTAGCAAATTATTGATGTTGTATCTAAAAAGAGTAGTATATTAATGATAATGCATTCGCCCAAAAAAAAAGTAATTATGACAATTCGAAAGATTGTTGCGAGAGTTAAATTCTCCTCTTTTTTAAGGAGTGTGCCACTTAGTAGAACCTCAAAACTGGGTCATAAGGTTTGGACTTGGCTTTTCGTAAATTTTAGAAGTTTTTATTATTATTTTTTTTTTTTAGAGAATTACATTTGATCTACTTATCAAGCTCAGTCCATATTGTATATAACCATAAAAATAAATTACTCTAATTTATTAGATAACGGTTAAAAAACCTTAATAAAAAAAGGTTAAAATTAAATGGAAACTTAGAACACCACATGACAGGATTTCATGCACTCACATGAGATCTCTTACAAATATATATATATATATATATATATGCAAGGATTCATTTAATGTTAAAGCCTTGACATTAAATGTTTTGACATCTGGTTATGACATGGCAAAAGGTCGTAAGCCTTTTGCTCTTATTTACCGAATTTATTACAGACTTTTGGGTTCTCAATTGAATCCTCGTTCTGCTCACATAAAAGATCCTACTGGTAAAACTATGTTAATTCAATGTTCAACTTCTGATGCTAAGATTCAAGTCCCAAAAATGATTCAGTGGCAAGATATCAATCTTCCCAAAGAATGGTTGTTGGAACGTGAATCTCCTCCTCCTAAACCTGTTTTTGATGAATTAAATCTTGGTCATATTCAAGAATACCTTGATAGAACTGTTAAAATAAGTTTTCATGATGACAGACCCTTGAGGATCAACGAAGGAAGGCATTCCTTTGCTAGATCTGATAATATTTCGAGAAGTGCTTCAAGAAGAGATCTTGATCTCAATGAATATTTGAAAAAGAATTTTGAAAAACCTGATTTGAAGCTAAAAGGAGTTTCAAGTGGTAACTCCCAAGTTAGCACTGCTTTTTATTCTACCAAACCAGACTCTTCCTCTCCATATAGCAGAACTGCTAATGTAGAAGAAGAAGAAGACACCAGATCTGTGTCTCCATCTGTTTCTGATTTTCAAACTATTGAAAACCCTATTTTCCAAAGTCAATTAAGAGTTTTGAATGCTTTGAACGAGAACTTTGAAATTGATATGGTTTCCCTGTTTAATAAATTTATTTCTGCTAAAAACAGAGACAAAAGAAAATATTACCAAAGTACTTTCGCTCAGTCTGAAAAAGATCGTGTTAAAAGGAAATGGAAAGAAAAAATGAATCAATTGAAAAAAAATATTTTGTTCTTTGATTTCCTTGAAAACTATTATGTTTCAAAAGATGAAGCTTCCCAAAATCATTTGAACGTAATAAAAAAATCAAATTTTGTAAAAGAAGATAAAACTGTTGTTAAGTCTACCCATCCGCCCCTTGAGACAGTTCTCGTAAACTGTAAAGGGACTGAGGTAAAGGCTTCTCCTTTCAAAATTGCTGGTGTTGATACTCATGTTTTTAGTATTATTGAACAGAACAATTTTACTAATGAATCCTTGCATGTTATTGGTCAACAGCTTGACCGCATTGAAGAAACAATTGCTGAGAAAACTGTTCTTCCAAAATCGAAAGTTGTTGAAAAAAATGTTGTTTCAAAACCTGAGAAACCTTTGATTGATTTGCCCAGTCAAAGAGAAAAATTGAATTTTAAAACTTCTCAGGCAAAAACTCTTGAAATTATTGACAAAATGCTTTCTGATTTAAAGGTGAAAACTGAAGTTACTTCCACAAGTGCTGCTCGAACTATTTCAAAAAATGGAAAAGAAAACGTTTTTGAAGAAAACATGGATTCATTTTCATTGTCTTCTGTTTCAGCTAAAAATATTTTTGATGATGATTTACCAGAAATTAAAAGATTTGTTGGAAAGCCCATTCATGTGTCTTTTACAAAAAACTGGTATTCAAAACCTACTCCTCTTGATATGCAGTTTGAAGAAAGATCTTTTCGAACTCAGTTTTTTGTTTCTGCTGATAAACTTTATGAATGGAATATTGATGGTTTGTCTGAACAAGAAATAATTAATAAAATGGCTCATATGTCCATGGTTGGAACTGCTTACTTGAATAATCATAGTTATAATCACTCTGAAATTGTTGAACTTCTTGTTACTGGTTTTTCTGGTGCTCTTCGTGGGTGGTGGGATTCGTATCTCACAGAAGAATCCAGAGATTCTATTAAACATGCTGTTAAAAAGAATGATGAAGGTTTCCCTATTTTTGATGAAAATCAAAATCGTGGTGTTCCTGATGGTGTTAATACTTTGATCTATACTATTCTCAAACATTTTGTTGGTACTCCATCCAATGTTTCATCTCGAATTTCTGATTATCTAAACAATTTGAGATGTCTTACTATGTTTGATTACAGATGGTATGAAGGTGTTTTCCTTTCTAGAGTTATGCTCCGAAAAGATTGCTACAAGCCTTATTGGAAAGAAAAGTTTATTGACGGTCTGCCTCCTATCTTTGCTCATAAGGTAAAACAAGAGTTAATTGGTAAAAATGATTCCATTGATTATGATAGTTATGGTGATATTTTAAGCATAATTAAAAGACTTGGTATTAACATGTGTAATGATGAAAAATTGTTAAAACACCAGTTAAAAAAATAAAATAAAAGCTAAATATGAAATGGGTAATTTCTGTGAACAATATGGTTTGCCCCCTATTGCTCTTTCCAGGCAAAAAGGGAAAAAACATGATAAAGGTCACAAAAATTATAACCATAAAAAATATAAAAGATACAGAACAAACTTTGTTAAACCTAATGATTTTTATGCTAAAAAGAAAAATGTTTCTAAAAAATATGATATACAGAAATCTGGTAAAGGTAAATGTTTCAACTGTGGAAAGCCTGGTCATTTCAGTAAAGACTGTAAGCAAAAACCTGGTAAGCTGAAAAATAAGTTTAATATGTTAAACATTAATGATAATGATCAAGAAGAACTATTCCGAATCCTTGAATCAAACGTCTCGTCTAATTCCTTGGAAGACGATTTTTCTTCTTCGTTTGATTCTTGTTACCAATCTGATGATGATTCCTCTGGTTCACCTATTGTTAAACTTGGTTGTAGAGATTCATGTTGCAATGTTATTAAAACTATTCATGTTCTCACCAAAAGTGAAGAAAATGAAAGCTTGTTAATCAAATTGATAAGTCAGATTGAAAATCCTGAGTTTCAAAAAGAATATCTTGATAAGCTTAAGAAAAATTTGAAAAAAGATGAAAATGATAAAAAATTGAAACCAACAATAAGTTTTGAAGAAACTTTGGAAAGATTTAACAAAAAGAAATCCAATGAATTAACTGTTAATGAACTCCAACATGAGATCAATGTTATTAAACAAGAGATAATTGAATTAAAAAATGAATTTAAAAGCATTAAAAGTGATAACAATGATCTTAAACAAGAATTGCTTTTGTTAAGAATTGATAAAAATCTAATTGATAAAAATCTTGATAAACATCAATCTGATAATGAACAAGATGAGCTCAAAGATGGAGATGAATCCAGTTAACAGGCTCTTCTTTCTGATAAAGGTATTGCTGATGTTCTCACTGATTCTCAACTTAATCTAGTTAATAAATTGCTTCCTCCAAAATAGTTTACAAAAGTTAAAATTGTTGTTTCTCATGATTACCATTTCAATGTTATTGCTATGATTGATTCTGGTGCGGATATGAACTGTATCCAAGAAGGATTAATTCCTTCAAAATATTTTGAAAAGTCAATTGAAAGATTGGTTTCTGCTAATGGTACTCAAATGAAGATCAAATATGAATTCAATAATGTTCGTGTTTGTCATGATAATGTTTGTTTCAAGATTTCTTCTATTCTTGTTAAAAACATGACTGATAAAGTGATACTTGGTCTCCCTTTCATCAATGCTTTGTATCCCTTTCTTGTTTAACATGATGGAATTACTACTGATCCTTTTGGACAGAAAGTAAAGTTCAGATTTGCTTCAAAATTTGAAATTGATACTGATAATGCTTTAACTTTGATTCATGCTAAAACTAATCATCTCAACTTCCTTGAGCAAGAAGTTAGATGCAAGACAATTGTTGAACAACTCTCTGGTAAGTTGATGCATTCACAGTATTCTGACAATTTTCAGAATATTCTGATTACTGACAATTACTCTGGATTTCCTAACACTTTAGGATACATGAAGAAACAATTGCTTTTTCTTGCCTTTCAAGAAATGCTAATAAATTTTACTAAACCTTTCACAAATGTTCTTACATTAGATGTCATAATTTGTTCAATTGATGTTACCATCTGTTCTAATGTTCTCGATCTTTCTTGGCAGGGAAAAACCTGTGTTAATATAAAAACCACTAATAAGTGGATTAAAGATACTTGTACCACTAATCAGAGGAATCTCATGACTTCTTCGGCAGAGAGGAAGAACAAGGGGAAAGCACCTGCACAGGGCTATCCTTAAGACAAAAGGCTCCCAGCGGGACAACCTTTTGTAATGCATGAAGGTATCTTCTAGGGTAAAACCTAGCAGATCAACATCCCTTCAGGAATTGTCCCGGAAGAAGTGATATATTCCAGTGATGATATGGTTATTGCTTTACAAGAAGTTTTGTCTAGAACTTTGCAATTCCACAACGGAGTTTATAGTGAACTACCAAACTCTGTTAAATTTATTCTTGACAACCTCCAAGCTGCCTTTATTCAAAAACACAAAAACCTCTTCAAGAAAACCCTCCAGGCACTTGAAATCCATCTTGTTAACCTTACAGCACAAAATGAGGTTTATGCTAGCCATTATGCCAACCTTGTTTCAGAAAATGAAGCCCTCAAAAGCCACCTTCTTAATTACCCAAATGTTACAAATGAACCCAATGAACCCTACACTAGTCAACTCTTTGGCAAAGAGGAAATCCAGTTGATGGATAAAAAGACTATGATGGGCACTGATTATGCTAGATTAAGTCTTAAGACTCAATCTTTATTAAGAAGTGTTGTTGCCAACTTGCCAACTGAAATACAATATAGTATTTTGGAAAGTAAGGTTATGTTTGGGTCTTTTGACCTATGGTACAAATATTTCAAGAAACTTGTTACAGCTACTATTCCTGATCCTGATGAATTAGATGATGGTGATAATGTCTTTATCCAGCTAGACCGGGAAGAGCACTTTGGGAGCAGTCTCAGAGTGTATGAAAAGAAGCATCCGTTTCCAGGTCTCCTGATTAATTATGAAGATGGAGAAGATGAGGACAGGGACCCTACTTGGTTGTCCCAGATGTTTGAATATGGCTTTATCAGGTTCCTTAAGCTAACAAGCCATGACTAGATTAGCCAGTTGCCGCAGATTATTCAAAACGCTGTTTCACAGATCAATAGTCCTAATGTTTCTATCAGATGCTGGAGCACCCTGCCAAAATGGGAAAGAGATAATTGGATGAATGTTCAGCCTTCTAAACACCTTGTACTTATTAATGGGTACACCCATCAAGGGCAATGGTTTGAAGGAGATTCCCGCCTATCCTTCAGAGATCCTTACGCTCTTGCTGAATGTTGGAGAAGTTATTTCAATAATCAAATCTTGGAAGTCACTCTTGACCTATGGAAAGACTACCATTTCATAGGAAGCACAAACAGGATTTTTGTTTTTGGTCGTCGGCCTTATGACACTGCTATCCGAGAAGGATTAATTCCTTCAAAATATTTTGAAAAGTCAACTGATGAATCCTTGCATATTATTGGTCAACAAAATAATATAAAGTAAATGTCAGCAAAATAATAAAGCAAAGTAGAACCGTCCAAGATGGCGGTAGAGCAATATATAATCAAAGTAATTTAAAGCAATAGTAAGGCGGTAGAACCGGCCAAGCAATATAACAAATTAATATAAAAAAATATTTATGAGGCGGTAGAACCGGCCAAGCAAAGTAATAAACAGTTAAAATATAATAAACACAAGCTGAAAGTAGTTATTACTGAAAATAGATTACAACACTTACAGCAGTATTAGTCACTGGTTTACAACAACAGTTTAACAGTACAAGGCTTGGAGACTAGTTCTAGTTACAAGCTTTGCAAACAGGGTAGTAGTAAGGAAATAGGAATTCTAGAGAGGAAAAGAGTCCTAAAGAGAGTTTAGAGAGTTCTCCATCTAAACCTCTAAAGAGTTCTGTGTTCAACTTAAGGGACAACCCCCCTTAAATAGGCAAAAATTTTCGGAATGAACAGTAACCATGAATAGTGAACAGTGAACAGTAACAATAACAATAACAGTGAACAGTGAACAGTACTGTGAACAGTAAATTTTCACTTTTGTCTTATTTTTGCAGCAGAGTCCGTAGCAGTTAATTTTATCAGCTTGTACTGACCAAATCTTCAAGAATCCATTGTAGAAAGAACAGTATCAATTGTGGGAGACAGGCAGCATCTTTGGTGGGGAACAAGTAGCGCAATTTTAGGGAAAACAACGTATCATTTTGGCCATTGTGTAGGCCAGAAAAATAGGAGAATCACATGGGAAATCATCAGGGGTATCAGCTTTAACATTTTGGCCGTTGTGCAAGCCAAACAAACAAGAGAATCAAATTCAATCTTCAGGATTGTCTTCTTCATCATGACCAAACCATTCCTGATTGTAAGGGTAATATGGGTCTTTTGAAATAGATGCTTCGGAGGACCGTTCATCTTCTGAACCATCATCACCTACCTTCTCCTTTGAAATCAACTTGAGGAGGGCATATAGAGCATCAGGGTCTTTGCGAATTCCATCCAGAGGGGAACCCTTCTTTTTAGGCTTAACAGAGGATTTAACAGTTCAGCCTTCTGCACTAGGGAATTAATCTTAACATCAGGTAAAGCATTTGGGGATGACAAATCCCTGGTAACATTGTTGACAACAGATTGTGTGTGTGGAAACTTATTCCACCATTTGACAAACCATCGGCGTTTAAGAACATCTCCGTCCTTCTCATATTGTCACTTCAGGATCCAAAGAACTTTATATCTCTTAATGAAATGAAGCAAAGGAGAGAATTTAGCACCATAGGAATCAACCTTGAATGTTTTTGAGAAATTTTCAAAAGAAACCTTTAATGGATCTGGAAATATATCAGGAACAGAACCAAACTCGGTCCACCATCGGACGAACCAAAGAGGCAAAGTGGAACTGAACTCCTTATTAAAGTTAACAAACTATGAATGAGTATTGTTTTCATTTTGGTGAAGCATGAATCTGAACCAAGCAGTGACGTAATCATGATAGGAGTATGGAACATTGCACTTGGGTAACATCCTTGTGGAGGCAAGGTTGGGACCCCACATTTCTTCAGAAATAATATGGTTTAGGAAAACACTATGATAAATAATTTTACCAATATTGATCTTATCCTTGATGCCTTTAATAGTGATTGAATTTTCATGACTCAAAATATCAGCATAGTAATTAACAGTCTTCTCACTATGTTCAGGAATCTAGTGGAACTTTGGGGGAAAATAACTGGTAGCAAGTCTAAAGGGGTCAGTGATAGAGGCCCTATTTGACTCAATGGAAAACAGGTTTTGGAAATATTGTTTTTTAACATATTGGGAAGTATAGGAAACTCTGGGGAAAACAGTTTTTACACGTTGGTTAACAGTGGTTAAAGCATAAGGATCATATGATGATGCCAAAACAGAAGAGTAATTGGGCTTAGGAATGGTACCTAAAGGGGTGAAACGGTTAACAATCTCCAATGGAGAAACAGGTTCCTTTTTAACAATTATGTTATCAGTGGCAGGGCTCTTGTCTTTCGATCGCCTACTTGCCATTGTGACACTGCAGAAATTCACGGGTAAGAAAATCAGGGATTGCATTTTGAGATCCTTTTATATATTCAATATCAAAATCAAAAACACTTAAAATAGCTTGCCATCGGGCAAAAATATGTTTTGAAGCAATATTTTCAACATCATTTTCAATAACATATTTAGCACTTTTGCAATCAATTCGTAACAAAAACTTTTGGTTTAACAAATCACTTTGAAACTTTGAAATACATAGTACTATAGATAAAATTTCCTTTTTAATAGTACTATAATTTAACTGTGCAGCATTCCAGACTCCAGAATAGAAACGAACAATTTGTTCAGATGAGTCTGGGAAAACTTTCTGTTTCAGAATGCCTCCATAACCAATGTCAGAAGCATCAGTTTCAACAATTTTGAAAGCATTAGGAGTGAAAATACCAAGACAAGGCAATGCCTTAACATGGGACTTGATCTGTTTAACAAGGGAAGTATGAACATTAGACTAGGGTGGAGGATTATTCTGTAACCGATCAAAAAGAGGTTTACATTGTTTCCTCATATCCTTGTAGAAATCAGCAACATAATTCAGAGAGCCAAGAAACCTCTGGAGTTGGGTTTTATCAGTGATGACATCAGGGAATCTATCAGCAAACTGAATGGCTCTATCAATAGGACGAATTTGTCCTTCAAAGATGTCATAGCCAAGGAATCGGATTTTTGTCTAAAATAGTTTGATTTTCTTAGCAGAGACAACAAGATCATTTCTTTTAATAGTCTCCTGAAATGAATATAGATGTTTCCAATGCTCATCAATAGAATTGGAGTAAACAAGAACATCATCAATGTAAACAATGGTGAAATCAGTAAAGGGATTGAAAATATCATTCATAATGTTTTGGAATTCACTAGGAGCATTCTTAAGACCAAAAGGCATAACATTCCACTCGTAGTGGCCAAAAGGAGTGGTGAAAGCAGTTTTATACCTATCATTCTCACTAATCTGAACTTGCTAGAATCAAGATTTCATGTCAAACTTGGAAAACACTACAGCATCACTCAATCTATGAACTAAGTCATTCTTGTTTGGAATAGGGTACCTAATCCATTCTAAGACTTTGTTCAAAGGTTTGTAATTGATCACTAGACGAGGAGTTCCTCTCTCAATTTCAGCATTTTTTTGCACGTAGAAAGCAGCACAAGACCAAGGGGACTTGCTATTTCTGATCAGTTTTTTATCAAGCAAATCTTGGATTTCCTTTTTACAAAACTCAACCATTTCAGCATTCATCTGAATGGGACGAACTTTAGTAGGAATATTTTTCTCATTAAAATCTTTAATATATGGCAAGTTAACAATGTGTTTCTTCCTATGCCAAAATGCATTGGGAATATCAGAGCAAACATCATCAATCAACATTTTCTGAAAATTATTAATTTTTGATTGTAACAATTTATCAGAAAGCCGTTTAGCAATTTTCTTGAATCTAGCTTCTTGCTTAAGAAAATTGAGATGATTAGTCTTAGCATGAATCAGAGTCAAAGCATTATCAGTATCAATTTCAAATTTTGAAGAAAATTTGAATTTTACTTTCTGTCCAAAAGGATCAGTAGTAATTTCATCATGTTCAACAAGAAAGGGATGCAAAGCATTAATGAAAGGGAGACCAAGTATCACTTTATCAGTCATGTTTTTAACAAGAACAGAAGGAATCTTGAAACAAACATTATCATGGCAAACATGAGCATTATTCAATTCACATTTGATCTTCATTTAAGTACCATTAGCAAAAACCAATCTTTCAGTTGACTTTTCAAAATATTTTGAAGGAATTAATCCTTCTTGGATACAGTTCATATCCGCACCAGAATCAATCATGGCAATAACATTGAAATGATAATCATGAGAAACAACAATTTTAACTTTTGTAAACCATTTTGGAGGAAGCAATTTATTCACAAGATTAAGCTGAGAATCAGTGAGAACATCAGCAATACCTTTATCAGAAAGAAGAGCCTGTTGACTGGATTCATCTCCATCTTTGAGCTCATCTTGTTCATTATCAGATTGATGTTTATCAAGATTTTTATCAATTCTCAACAAAAGCAATTCTTGCTTAAGGTCATTATTGTCACTTTTAATGCTTTTAAATTCATTTTTTAAATCAATTATCTCTTGTTTAACAACATTGATCTCATGTTGGAGTTCATTAACAGTTAATTCTTTGGGTTTCTTTTTGTTAAATCTTTCCAAAGTTTCTTCAAAACTTATTGTTGGTTTCAATATTTTATCATTTTCATCTTTTTTCAAATTTTTCTTAAACTTATCAAGATATTCTTTTTGCAATTCAGGATTTTCAATCTGACTTATCAATTTCATTAACAGGCTTTCATTTTCTTCACTTTTGGTGAGAACATTAACAGTCTTAACAACATTGCAACAAGAATCTCTACAACCAAGTTTAACAGTAGGTGAACCAGAGGATTCATCATCAGATTGGTAACAAGAATCAGACGAAGAAGAAAAATCGTCCTCCAAAGAATCAGACGAGACGTTTGATTCAAGGATTCGGAATAGTTCCTCTTGATCATTATCATTAATGTTTAACATATTAAACTTATTTTTCAGCTTACCAGGTTTTTGCTTACAGTCTTTGCTGAAATGACTAGGTTTTCTACAGTTGAAACATTTACCTTTACCAGATTTCTGTTTATCATATTTTTTAGAAACATTTTTCTTCTTAGCATAAAAATCATTAGGTTTAACAAAGTTTGTTCCGTATCTTTTTATATTTTTTATGGTTATAATTTTTGTGACCTTTATCATGTTTTTTCCCTTTTTGCCTGGAAGGAGCAATAAGGGGCAAACCATATTGTTCACAGAAATTACCCATTTCATATTTGGCTTTCCTCTTATTTTTTAATTGGTGTTTTAACAATTTTTCATCATTACACATGTTAATACCAAGTCTTTTAATAGTGCTTAAATATCACCATAAGTTAAACTATCATAATCAATGGAATCATTTTTACCAATTAACTCTTGTTTTACCTTATGAGCAAAGATAGGAGGCAGACCGTCAATAAACTTTTCTTTCCAATAAGGCTTGTAGCAATCTTTCCGAAGCATGACTCTGGAAAGGAAGACACCTTCATACCATTTGTAATCAGACATAGTAGGACATCTCAAATTATTTAGATAGTCAGAAATTCGAGATGAAACATTGGATGGAGTACCAACAAAATGTTTAAGAATAGTATAGATCAAAGTATTAACACCATCAGGAATACCACGATTTTGATTTTCATCAAAAATAGGGAAACCTTCATCATTCTTTTTAACAGCAGATTTAATAGAAACTCTGGATTCTTCTGTGAGATACGAATCCCACCATCCACGAAGAGCACCAGAAAAACCAGTAACAAGAAGTTCAACAATTTCAGAGTGATTATAACTATGATTATTCAAGTAAGCAGTTCCAACCATGGACATATGAGCCATTTTATTAATTATTTCTTGTTCAGACAAACCATCAATATTCCATTCATAAAGTTTATCAGCAGAAACAGAAAACTGAGTTTGAAAAGATCTTTCTTCAAACTGCATATCAGGAGGAGTAGGTTTTGAATACTAGTTTTTTGTAAAAGACACAGGAATGGGCCTTCCAACAAATCTTTTAATTTCTGGTAAATCATCATCAAAAATCTTTTTAGCTGAAACAGAAGACAACGAATCAGAATCAGTGTTTTCTTCACAAACATTTTCTTTTTCATTTCTTGAAATAGTTCGAGCAGCACTTGTAGAAGTACCTTCAGTTTTAACTAGGGGTGTGCAAAGAACCCACCAACCCACCAAACCCGACCCAACCCAACCCAACCCGCCGGGTTGGGTCGGTTTTTAAGGCTTGGTGGGTTGGGTTGGGTTACAAATTTTTTTTTTTATAGCGGGTCGGGTTGGGTTTGGGTCATAAAATTACAAACCTGCCAAACCCAACCCGACCCACCTATGTTTTAATATATGTTTAAAATATATTATATATTTAATAAATTTAAAAAAAAAAACCAATTGTAGAGCACTTCCTCGATCGGTTCCTACTATCATATATAATATAAAATCATATTAGTTCTTTTATTATATATTTAAATATATTATATAAATAATAAAAAAATTAAAAAATTTTAGATATATTATGTTTATAACACAGTTAGGAACTCATGCATATTTTGTTTATAAGTGAATTAGGATACTAGTTCATTTATATTTTGTTTATCAACTCAGTTAGATACTAAAACATATTTTGTTTACAACTAAGTTGGAATATTAGTTTATATATTAATGTATATTTTGTTTATCAATTCAAGTGGCAAGTGTGATATATATATATATATATATATTTTTTTTTTGGCTCAATTTAATAATAATAATAAATTAAAAAAAAATTTATCCAACCTATGGGTTCAACCCGACCCAACCCGACCCATGTGGGTTGGGTTGGGTTGGATTGAACTTATATGATGGGTTGGGTTGGGTTGAATTTTTTTTGACCCACCATGGTGGGTTGGGTCAAAAAATTCCCTCAACCCGACCCAACCCGACCCATGCACACCCCTAGTTTTAACCTTTAAATCAGAAAGCATTTTGTCAATAATTTCAAGAGTTTTTGCCTGAGAAGTTTTAAAATTCAATTTTTTCTTTGACTGGGTAAATCAATCAAAGGTTTCTCAGGTCTTAGAACAACAGATTTCTCAACAACTTCTGGTTTTGGAAGAACAGTTTTTTCAGCAATTTTTTCTTCAATACGGTCAAGCTGTTGACCAATAATATGCAAGGATTCATTAGTAAAATTGTTCTGTTCAATAATACTAAAAACAGGAGTATTAGCATCAGCAATTTTGAAAGGAAAAGCCTTTACCTCAGTCCCTTTACAGCTTACGAGAACTGTCTCAAGGGGCAGATGGCTAGACTTAATAACAGTTTTATCTTCTTTAACAAAATTTGATTTCTTTATTACGTTCAAATGATTTTGGGAAACTTCATCTTTTGAAACATAATAGTTTTCAAGAAAATCCAAGAACAAAATATGTTTTTTCAATTGATTCATTTTTTCATTCCATTTCCTTTTAACACGATCTTTTTCAGACTGAGCGAAAGTACTTTGGTAATATTTTCTTTTGTCTCTGTTTTTAGCAGAAATAAATTCATTAAACAGGGAAACCATATCAATTTCAAAGTTCTCGTTCAAAGCATTCAAAACTCTTAATTGACTTTGGAAAATAGGGTTATCAATAGTTTGAAAATCAGAAACAGATGGAGACACAGATCTGGTGTCTTCTTCTTCTTCTTCATTAGCAGTTCTGCTATATGGAGAGGAAGAGTCTGGTTTGGTAGAATAAAAAGCAGTGCTTACTTGGGAGTTACCACTTGAAACTCCTTTTAGTTTTAAATCAGGTTTTTCAAATTCTTTTTCAAACATTCATCAAGATCTCTTCTTGAAGCACTTCTTGAAATACTTTCAGATCCAGCAAAGGAATGTCTTCCTTCGTTGATCCTCAAGGGTCTGTCATCATGAAAACTTATTTTAATAGTTCCATCAAGGAATTCTTGAATATTAGCAATAACAGTTCCATCATTATTGACCCAAGGGTACATAGGTCACAAATTGCCAGATCTTTTCAAAATGTCATCAATCATGGCAAAACTACCATGTTCAACGGAGACAAGATGGATCTATCCAAATTTGGTCGAGATCTTACTGGAATCTCAATCAATTGATAAAGATTAGTAGCACAAAATAGAGAATGACAGGGATAGGCGAAGGTAGAAGGGGCTTGTCAGTAGGAGCGGGCTCGCTAGATTTTGAAGGAGAAAAACGACGTTGACCACCACATTCATAAGATCAGTCAATTTTTTTGGGTATGGGTTACAGATAGACAGCCTAGTTGGTTGATGCTAATTAAGAATGTTTTTTTTTTTTTACTAACATATGCTCTTATTAATAAACTATTTTAGGAAACTTTTTATGGAAAAATTAAAAGTTACAAACTTTTTTGACAGTTTGTTCAATTCCCTTTAAAATATTTCCAAAAATAGATGATCATACATTTACTAGACATTTTCTTTTTTTTTACCAGATGCTAACTGACATTGGTTGGCTTGGAATAGAAGTACTCTATTCATTTTAGGATTTTGTAAAGAAGCTTAAGCGGTTAAGCCCACATTGTCATGCTTTGTTATTGGGCACAGACGATAGTAGTCTTTTATATATCAGGTTTAGAGAATTAAGAATTCTTAAGGTATGCTAACTATGGTGACTTGGTGAGATGGACTTTTTGGATGTATTTGGGCTTTGGTTTTGATTATGTTCTGGGATAATTATTTCTTCTATATATTTTTCTATTTCTCTTTTGCATAAATCTATTATAATTGAGTAGGACTAATATTGGGTCAGGTCGGGTTTATTGTGACCCGAAACCTAACCCGATAGAAATTAGGTTTGGCTGCTTGAAACCTGACCCAACCAAAAAATTGGGTTTGTAATCGGGTCGGTTTTCAGGTCTCGGGTTGGACACTTTTTTATATATTTTTAAATATATATTGCTAGCTGTTCATATATTCCTTCACCAATCTCTTCCAAGAAGAACAATTCCATAACCAAACCATCATTCACATCTTCAAAGAAAACCCAAATCATCCAATATTGTCAAAAAACTCAATAATAAAACAACCTGAATTCATCAACCCAAATCATCCAATATTTTCAAGAAAATCAATAATAAAAACCTAGATTCTAATAATAAAACAACTTGAATTCATCAACCTAGATTCTAATAATAAAACAACCTGAATTCATCAACATTTTCATAGGTCTAAATAAGCAAAAGAGAAACCCAAATCATTACAAAGTATATAAGTTATGGCTCTATCCACAAGCATAAAAACCCAAATCATTACAAAGTATAACCCAATTGATGATGCGTTGCTAACCAAACATCACTAAAGGGGCCCCGCCCAATTCTGTGCTTAAGTTTCAATGAGGAAGGATCAATCCATGGATCAGTCTGAGTTGGTGTAGCTTTGACAGTTTTGAGGTGGTCAGGGTCTCCTTCAAAGAGTTTATACTCAAAAAAGACTGCTGGGTTTGTTGTTCCAATCTGTTCTGTCATTTTTGTTCCTGTAGAAATGAAATGGGTATCAAAGGAGCATGTAACCAATAATATTGGAATCCTTATTAAGCTGTCAGCATTAGAACCTTAACCCCAACATTTGAATCCTAAGGCATTATAAAAATAATAATAAAACAAATCAAAATCAGTAAGGCATAGAGAGGTCAGAATCAATATATGTCACCACAGGGAAATCAGAATTATAATTCACAATATAATCACAGTTACAACCACCATATCCAATGGAAAAATACATACGGTGGAAATTAATAGTCGTCTAGATTTTAATGCCATCATCAAACAAACATTCTTAAGACCAATTCAATTATTGCAGACTCTAAAACCAACTTTCAACAGGCTTCAGTCTTATAATTACAAATTTAATCACCATGAATTTTTTGTTGAACACAGAACATTTGGAGAAAACCCCAGATGGGATAAAGCTAAACCATTTCACTAAGCTTCCCCCTTTTCTTTTAAAATTGTTTTAATTACCTCCCACCCCCATTCAAAGCATGTGCTAATGAAACCTTACCCATGCTTGGGTAGGTATTTTCACTGACAGTCAAAGTCATATTAATAGCCCTTAACCAAGTGATCAAACAATTAATATATGACAGAAGTTCCCTTATTAAAGGCTAAAAACCTACAGCTAATTAAAACCACATCCTAGAATCATATGTTCATAACCTAAAAACAGACCATGAACAATTCAAGTTTGTTTGAAACTGATAGATTACCAATTGTTCCTATGTGTTAGGATATGGTGAATATTAATCATTCAATTAATATTATAACACATGGTAAACACTAATTCATCATGAAAATCAGTAAATATCAAGGAAGTCAATACCATACCGAAGGCTGTACCGGTTTGACCACTAGTACGATATATTTCGGATACCGATCAATACCGGTGTACCGTTTCGGGTTTACCACTATTTTATATATTTAATATATACACACACACACACGAAATCTCTATTTACCATAAAACATTACCTCATATTTACAATAAAATATTATTTTAGTTGTTCATTGCATACAAAGAAAAAAAACATAATATAAAAAACAAAAAATTAGGTGTTCATTGGATACAAAGAAAACAAATAATACAAATAATTAAGTTAACACAAACTACATAGGATCATCTACTCCCATCCATTAAAAGGATCTACTTCAGGACCATAATATACATGAGTATTACCATCCGGCCCTTAAAAAATTGCCACAATTAAAAAAAAAATAGCATTTTGTGTTCCTGTCCGGTACGGCCGGAATTTGCCGGTACGAGGCCGGTATGACCGGTATTTTTTCCAGTACGAAATAGAGGTGTACTTGTACCGGTACGAGGCCAGTATGGTATGTATCGGCTGGTAAGGGCCGGTACGGTACGGTATTGACTTCTATGGTAAATATCCATTTGAATCCAAATATACCCAAGTGGGTCTAGAATATTTCAGGCAATATAACCCCATAAATATCCCAAATTTGAATTTATCCAAAAAATAAAAATCTCTTGTGACCAACAAATCCAATTGTGTATAATTGTATACATATGAAGTTATGGATTTTCACTCAATTACAACTTAATATAGATTCACCCTTTACAAAGTTACACAATAAGTTTGGCACCTTCCAACCTTTGTCCCAAACTCACGCTACAAATAGCCCATTCCTTACTCCTGACTTCATCAGCCTTTTGATTGACTCACTAAATAACCTATGCTTGCAAAAAGCCTTAAGTATACCACATTGAGATAGTAAGAGCACAAGCATTGTTATTTTCAAAAACAAGAGAAACAAAATGGAAGGAAAGGAAAAAGATGTGAGGTTGGGAGCTAATAACAAAGAGAGGCAACCTATTGGAACAGCAGCTTAAGTAATAAATATAGAAGCAAAACTCACCAATGTATGTAGGCAAATCAGTCAAGATTAGTAACAGTGCTTGATGGTGAAGGTGACACTGCTGAAAGTGAAGCTAACTTCGCTTCCAAAAAAGTTTCAAAACATTTTAGAACAACAATATATATTAAATTCCATTTAATGCACTAACAAGATATATTAAACACACAAGATATATTAAATTTCAATTCAAGCACAAGTTAATAAATTTTAAGAACATTACATTTTCCATAATCTTTAAATAGCTCAATATCATCCATGACTTGTCGAAGCGAAATGTGCACTGAAGATTAAAGCCAATTTTGAGTACATATGAGACATTGTACCATCTTAGGGGCAAGTGAACTTCGGAATGGGTCTAGTATACATCCTCCCATACTAAATGCCAACTCAAAAGCCACAATAGAAATAGGTGTAGCCCACACATCTCGTGCTAGTCGAGATAGTATACTATACTTATTTGTATTATACTTCCACCAAGCTAGTATATTGAAGGTTTTGTCATTTTCCCCTTCACTATTCTTTATCAAGTATTTTGCAACCTCATCTACACACCCAACAGATTGTTTTCCTTGCCTAAGGGCCTTGTATTAAGAGGCAATAAATCTGTCTGGATCATCATCATTATCATCAACACCTTCCATTCTTGATATCTCACTCGCACTTTGTATAGACGCATATGATTAATGAGTTGAATTAAAATGCCCATACAAGCGTTCCAATACACCTTTCACAAGGTCAGTGATATCCTTAACAACATTCTATCCATACAAATTTGATAAACAATAATTCAAATAATCCAACTTCTTTCAAGGATCAAGCACCACAGCAACATACAAAAGCACATTTCCCTTCTTTGATGAATCCTCCCCGCTCCCCCAATAGTTATCAAACTTCTCTTTCATTGTTTTTGCCATTGAGTACAAAAAATGGTCCTCACTCCTTGAAAATAGATCTATCTTTCTTTTAATCATATATATCTCATTAAAGAAAACATTTGATGTCACATACAAGGAACCCGAGAACCTCTTTGTGGCATTATAAAAAAGTTTCAAAAACTTAACAAATTTTCTATAGTCTCCCAATCATCCTCATTTGGAAGTCTCCTATCATAGTTCCCATCCTGAAAGTGTAGAATATAATCAAGATCTTCCTATTCCATCCACTTGAATGCATGTTCTAACTTTTCAGCATTTTCCAACATTTCATAGGTGGAGTTCCATCTAGTGGCCACATCCAAATATAGAATAGCCTTTGACTCTATTTTCACTTTCTCCACACACCTCTTGAAGGTTTGTAACCTATTTGGAGAAGCTTTCACATATCTAACTGCATGACGCACCCTATTAATTGACTTATTATGATGTTTTAAGCCATCAGTCACAAAAGATTCAAGATGTGAGCACAACACCTCACGTGAACAAATTCATTCCCCAAAACAGTACCTTTCCACATATTAGTAGCTTCTTTCAAGTAACTAATAGCTACGTCATTTGAGGAAGCATTATCCACTATCAAGGTGAAAATCCCCTCAATATTCCACTCTTCTAAACAAGATTCAACCATTTTGCCAATGGTTTTCCCCTTATGGTTATCAACAATACAAAAATTCAAAATTCTTTTATGTAGCTTCCAATCATCACTTATAAAATGACAAGTAAGACACATGTAATTAAAATTTTGTATTGAAGTCCATGTGTCTGTGGTAAGGCAAAACCTACGGCCTCTCAAGCCATTTCCCAACTTATCCTTCTCTTCAAAATAAATTCGACTCACATCTTTAGCTACCGTGAAGCGAGATGAGATATTAAAATTAGGCTGGAAGACATTACAAAACCTTCTGAATCCTAGATTCTCTACAAACCTAAATGGAAGCTCATCCAATATGATCATCTCAGTAAGAACTTTTCTACCCAAAGCATTTGTAAAAGTCCTAGGCACTAGATTTCCCTCCTCTACATCCTTGGACAATGGGTCTTATCCGTCATGCAATTCATTAAAAAGATATTTAGGACAAATGGGTGTATGGTTTTTTAAATTAGATGTCCCATAAATTTTGTTATCAACCATATACTCCTTGCTACAATATATACATCTTGCCTTAGTTTTACCTTCCTCATCTATAAACTTCTCAAAGTGGTCCCAAGCCGATGATGGTGATTTTCTCTTATTAGGATTAGAAGAAGATATCACTTGTAGTGGACGAGGAGGTCTCATAGTTGGTCTTGCAGTGGCAACATTAGGTTGTGTAGGCTCCATTGAATCCATGAACTATTACCACACAAAACAAACCAATCATTAAACAATGCATTAAAAAAAAAAAAAAAAAACATAGAGATATGTATAGAAGCGAATATATATATATATATATATATATATATATATACATATGTGTGTGTGTGTGTGTGTGTGTGTATAAAAACATAGAGATATGCATTCACAAATCAATCATTTCTTTTCACTTCAATTTTCAGTCCAATCATCCTCACACGAAAGAGAAAAAATATATATATGTATAAAAGCGTAATCATTTGTTTATAGTTATATTAGAGTTGTAGTAACTATTACAACCAAAGAAAAAAAAAAAACCAAAAAAAAAAAAAAGAGATCCAAGAAAATCACATTTGCAATCCACAACAATTTCATAAACAAATTACAGAACCATCAAACCGTAGATCAATCTTTAATATCAACAAAAATTAAGAATACCCCATTCATATAATCATACACAAAACCAAAACGTACAAAAATCCCAAAAGAGAATAGAAGAAAAAACAATTAAACAGAGCAAAAAAAAAAAAAAAAAAGGAGTATTAGCGAGAAGTACATAACAACAACCAGAAAATAAAACCCAAAGGATATTGGATATTCACATCAAAAAAACAATTATACCTTAGAATCCAATCTGTTAAAGATTTTGCTGAAACCAAATTGCTTTCCTCTATGAGATAAATAAACCAATGAAAAAAAAAAAAAAACTCCCAAAATCAGAGACTAAGACAAGGAAATTAAGAAGAAGAAAAAAAACTCCTACAAAGAGAAGGATGAATGGATGACTAACATTGTTACACACGTAGAGAGAACTCAGTGAGAGAGGCAGAGGAGCACAACTCTTTAGTTAAAACCCTGGAAAAAAAAAATCGAAATGGGTCTTTAAAAAAATGATTTAAGCCAAACCCACATCACAAAACGCAAGTAAATCAAACCCAAATAGGATATTCACATAAATAAAAAAATAAAAATAAAAACCCAAAAATCTGAAAGTATTAAAAACCCAACTAAATTAACAAAGAGAATGATGACTTACACAAAGATAAAGCTTCAAACTGAGCGAATGACCAAAAATCTAAATGGATGTTGAGGGAGGCAAAGAGATAGAGCAAAAGACCAAACAATTGTCACCCTTCTTTCTTAAACTAAGCTTGTAAGGATGAGGTTTAAGGAATAAAGAGAAAGCTGAGGGAGGCGAAGAGAGACCAACAAAGAGTAGGGTTTTTTTCAAAAAAAAAAAAAAAATCGGGTTCAAAAGTACAATATCTATATGACCCGACGTCGACCTGAATCGACCTGAACCCAAAAATAACCCGAAATTAAAACCCAAAACCCGACCCGAATATTCTCAGACCTACCCAAGACCTGTCAGGTCGGGTCGGTCGGGTTTTTGGGTGGGTTGGGTCCATTGCTCAGTCCTATAATTGACTAAACTCAACAAGTTTGGTATCAAAACTTATGCTATGTCAACAAACCTGTATCAGAGCCATGAATTTTCTTGTTTTTCTTTTTCCATTGAAGGGCTATTCTAGTTTTGTTTTCGGAATGTTTGTTCAAGAAATTGATTTTTCCAATAGCAATTATTTCTATTTTGGTTGTGCAATTATATTTGTTTACTTGGAATTCTCATAACGATGTTAAATGTCTTGTCGGCAATGAAATTTTAGATAGAAAAATTAGATAGGAATTAGGAAGAATGTGTTGGCATTTTAGTTTGTGACAAGACAACAAAAGACACCTAAGCCAGTAAGCCATGATATCACAAATTTTTGTGAAATTAGAAGGTGTAGAGCGATTAGTTTTCATGCATCTGTGCATGTGAACGCATGGATGTTGGTGTGTACATCAATAGGATTGGTGATACGTTACTTACATATGGTCTTTTCATGCATACACAAATTGTGGCCAAAACCTTAAAATATGTTTTGAAAATCAGATTATGTCACCCCAAACACATTTTGAACGCAATTTAAACACTGCCTACACATGTTTTATAGTAATGTTTTGGGGTTTTTGAGTCCCAAACCCTCCTACCTAAAGAAACTCCCCAGAGCCATTGAAAATGTTATAATCTTTTTAAAAGTCAAAAGCCTCACTTTTCTCTATATACTATGAAATTCCGAAGGAGTATGTTCTCTCAGAAGCAGGTTTTTCTTTCTGTCCTTATAGTCTTACTAATCTCCTAGTTTTCTTGGTTGGGTAGGAATGCATTTAGAGGCTCTGTTCCCAAATTTCTAAAGACTAAAGGATCGGTTAAAACCAAGCTTAAGAAGCATTTGAGCAAGGTACGTGCTTCCATATGTCATGATAGTAATGAGAAACTATATACTTATCAAAAGATTTCGTTAAGTGTCAACAGATTAATTCATTTTCAATAATTAATTGGACCAAATGAACCAAAGTGGATCGTACTTAACCAAAATAGACCGAAAGGGCTGAAGTGAATGGAAATGGACTAAAGTGGACCCAAATAGACTGAAGTAAATTGAATTGGACCAAAATGAACCAAAATTGATGAAACTGACTGAAATAGACTGAAGTGGATCAAATGAGCTGAAATACGATGATGTGGCTCAGTAGGAGCGTAGCAACAATAAATGCTACGTTTCAACTTTCAGATATTATATAGATGTTTTATACTATTTCCCAACGGTATCACATTCCTGCTTTGGTATTTAGTAAATGCAGGTAAAGAGCTTCTACAATTTATCAACACACTCATATACCATTATTTGGTACTTGAATATAAAAAACTCTTAATTTATTCCATTGCAAGAAAATTTCAATATAAAAAAAATAGAGAGAAAGGAAAATAAAGGGAGAAAATATTGTGAGATACCACATGAAGTGTCCGTTTGGCAAAAATTATTTTTGCCAACTTATTTTACTATTCAGATTATTTTTACTACTATTCATGGGTCACATTACACTTTTTGATACTATTCATTAATCTCACTATATTATTTCAGCAAAAAAAATTCAATTTCAGCAAAGTAAACGAATTCCAAACGGACCGAAATGGCAAAAACTTGATATGCAGACTATAGAGAAATAAATACCTCAAAATCCCAATGAGATTTGCAAAATAGAAAATGTGTACACTTTCGATGGGCTCCATTTTCTTTCGCTAGGTGGCTTCGTGGGCTTGTCCAAAGGACATTTACTTTTTCCGTTAATCTACAAAGAAGGCTGCTTGATTGTAAACCGAAAGAAATTATATTTTGGGCTATAACATAAGACAGCCCATTCTCATTGTTTAAACTTTAATGGTCATCCGCCTCAAAAAAAAAAAAAGAGTATTTCTCATCCCAACTTGTAAGGATTCCCCCCCCCCCCCCCCCCCCCCCCCCCCACCAAAAAAAAAAAAAAAAAAAACTTGTAACGACTTTGCCCACTCGATGGAATTATTATGTGGAAAAAAAAAAATTGGTGCCAAAGAAGAAAAAAGTTCTTGTTTTAGGCCTAGTAAAGGAGAACTACTTAAACTTGGCAAATTACACATTATAACTATTATACATTGTATAATAAATTTTAAAAAATAAATTATATATTATATCTCATTACAAAACAATTATATATTTCCACACATTGCGTAAATTTGCGACTAGTTTTATATATAATAGGTACGCCGTACACATGAGTCTCAATAATTGGACTATGGGCTTTAAGATTTTTGGATTATGTCATCCATTTTTCTCTACTTGCGTTGTGAAATTATTAACTAGTTAGTTCTTAAACTTAAAAATTTATGTATTATCCAATATTTATTTTTGAGGGGTTTCTTTGTTTTCTTATTTGCTTTTGCAAGAGGACCTACTTAAAGAAGGCTACTAACCATTAGCATCCAGTTTTGTTAAGCAATGGCTACTTTACACCCTCAAAATCTATTTTATCTATTTTATCATCTTATTTTACAACTTTCTCAACATTTCAGTTTTTATTTTTACAAACAACTCATTAAAATAATATAAAATTTACCAACAAATAATATTAAAATTTTGGTTTCTATCTTTTCTCTTCTATCACCCTTTTCTCACTATCTTATTGTCACTCTCTCCAGCAAACTCACACAACACCTTCCACCAAAACTCAGTCACACTCCACCAAAAACACCAATTCCGTTACCACCAAAATTACCCAAAAAAAAAAAAAAAAAAAAAAACTACCACCACCACTGAAAATCCTTACCACCAACAAAACACCCAAAAACCCACCAAATCCAACCAAAACTCTAAACAATCTCATCCAAATCTGACCTAAACTCTGAACAATTGCCACCTAAATCCAACCCTAATTCATATCCTCCAACCACCATCAACAGAATCCTTAACACCACAAGAAACTGGATCAGTCTCCACTCCAAATCAACCCAACCCAAACCCAAATTGGTCAAACTACCACCACTGGTCCACACTACCATTGTGACCTATTGCAAACTCACAACCTAGAGCCACCGACTAGCCTTGAACAACCCACCACAGACCCATCGAAACAAATCACAACCATTATACCCAAATCCATTTCAAAACTGCAGACCCAAATCCATCGGAACTTCTATCCAGCCCAAATCCAAAATTGCAAACCCAAACAACGAACACCATCGGAACAACTGCACCTATACCACCGAAATTGGAACAAATCAAAACAATCACATACCTATACCAGAAAAACTACGAAAGAGCATCAGGCCAGAGAAGAGAGGTTCGCCAATACCTAAATCGAAACAATTACAAACAATTGCTACTTCGCCGATCTCCGAAGATGCCTATGATCCAACCCAATCACAATCCAAACACAACCCAAATGCCTAACCCAAACGACAATCACAAGTGTAGAGAGAAGAAAAATTCGAAGAGTGAAAGGCATTGAGTGAGAAGAGAGAAAGGGAGAAGCGCAGAAAAGAAGAGAGAGACAGAGAGAGAGATTGAATATAATATATTATTTTTGTTTGCATGAAAGTGAACAGTTGGTTCTATATATGAGAACCAACTGTTCACAGATGGTAAAAATAAATCCATTCCCACACTCGAATGTAGCTAAGTTTTAGCTTATTTGTTACTAAAATAACAACTGGGGGGTTTTTACACCCCCAATGCTAGTGCTCTAAGTGGAGTAAGCCTACATCAATCAAATTGACTCACTATATATTGAGTAAAGAGTTTGCTTTTCTATTATGACCCAAATACTTTTAGGGCTATAAAGTATAAACAAACCAAGTTATTTATGAATAGTTTAGGTTCGATTTGGGGAAAAACTTGTTTATGTATGTTTATTTAGTAAATGAACCAAACTCAAACATAATAATTTGTTTGTAAAAGAGCTCATGCATGTGCATAAGGGTTTATATATATATATATATATATATATATATGTGTGTGTGTGTGTGTGTGTATACATACGCGTTGTGCGTGCTCAGATGCTCTCCTACTTTTTTTGGGTAAAAGTTAATAATTTGCATCTATTATAATTTGGAAATATATTTTTTTTTTATTTTTCAAACAAATAAAAAAGATAAATTTTAGGGAGTAAAAAGATGGACGTGAAGGAAAAGAAAATCCTAAATTTTAGGAGTTCTCTTTTTGAATTCAAAATTAAATTTGTTATTTGACATTTATGATCCTATTTCTAAGAAAAATTACCCTTCATTAATGAGAGTATTTTTGAACCACATAAAAATCCAGTTCAAAGATATATATATATATATATATATATTATACTAGAAAATAGGGGTGGCAATTTGTGTTCGCGGGTCGGGTTCGTATTGTGCCAAGCCATGAGTATTCAGCTATATGGGTTGACCCGAACCCAACCTGTTCAGGAAATGTGTCAGGAATCCTCAACCCGAACATGACCTGTTTATTAAACAGGTAAACCCAACCCGACACGTTTAACTCGTTTAATTTACAAGTCATGTAAAAGTCAGTACAAATAACCCATTTAATAATCTATTTGATTAATAGGTCATACCAAACCCATATAATTTTTATCAATTCTCATATATCTAAAATTAAAATACAATTACAACTATAAATATAGTAATAAACATATAAAAACAACCATTAATTAAGTAATAATATCAAAATAACTAATAATTTTATAAGCTAAACAAGTCAAACGAGTCAGACGAATTCGCATGTTGAACATGAACACGACTCGTTTATTAAACGGATTAGCCGTGTCAACCCAAATATAACCCGAACCCGTTTAGCCTCAATCCATGACCTGTTTATAAACAAGTTAGTCGTGTCGGGTTCGTGAGTCGTATCAAATTTTGCCCACCCTATTATAAAAGTCATGCTTAATGGGCCTTCATGTAGACATACTAATTAAGGTTTCACAACCCCATTTGTATAGTTGACTTTTTATAAAACGCATCAAGTCAAAATCTATTCTATGATTCTCAATTGATTGAGGAGGACTATAGATTAAATCTCGGTCGAATAAGGATGTGTCAAACATGTATTGAGATTTCAAAAATTGCTCTTTCCTCTAGCTAATCTTGGGTCTTTTGTCTTGGACTCACAAATATACATAAAAGTCTTGACATTTTTGTCATGGTTATCAACACTTAATCTATTGTCATTAACAATGTGGGTGAAAAATAAGTTAATCAATTAGCTCATGAACAAGCTTGAACTTGTTTGATAATAAAATAAACTAAGTTTGAACATGTAATCTAAATCATTGATAAAATCAAGCTCGGCTTGTATTTGGAATAAAATAAAATTAATAATCCTAATCATTTAATACTTGACTTGGTTTCGTTTAGTGCCCTAGTTACTCAAGGAAAACCAATCCCTTCCTCCTTTTTCATATTCCCTCTATCTATAGAAACTTTCCCAGCTGTAGACATGATTGCTTATGGTCTCAAAATTAAGTTGGAACTTGACGAAGCCTGACATTGTTTTTGATAGCCAAAACTAGCTAATCTGGGAATAGAACGCTTAATAGCATATTAATCACCTAAAGCTATTTCACCTGAATTATTACCTCGACTATTGAAAAGTGAACAACTGAACAGAGAAGGATTTATAAATTGCTTTGGGTAAATAATGTATTTTACAAAAAGTTGCGCAGAATTAAACCGTAGAAGGCCCTTCGTTGATAAGCAAATCATTACTCATTGAACTGTTAGCGTTACTACATAAGCAAATCATTTCATTTGAATTTCCATGACAAAAATGAGAAATATAAACTTTTATTCTTGTTTCAATAACAGTATATATCTACTGTAATGTCCTCTCTTTCTAGAGGTTCTGGCCTCTGACTCTAGAGTTGCCTTAATTTCCTCTTGCAATAAAATTAATTTGCTCATGAAAAAAAAAAAAAAAAAAAAAAAAAAAAAAAAAAAAAAAAAAGCTTGTTTCAATTCAACAAAGCAGGATTTGCACAAATTTCCAATTTCAACCGTTGCAAGTCTTCTCATATATGTCAATTCCAATGTTAACCAAAGGAAGTATCATCTACTTGACATTGTTATACTAAAAACCCTAGATATAGAAATCCTACCTTCTGATATTGTTCTGAAATCACAGTACATGGGTGCTAGACAAGGAAAACTACTTGTTACGAAGAACATCTTTTAAGCAGCTTATTATATAGCTTCAAGAAATTATTTGAAATGTCATTTCATTTGTTTCTTTTAAGCCAATCCAGAATACCCTTCTCTGATTCTGTAAGCTGCTGCCCTTCTTTCCCATTCAAAGATCCTTCCACAAACTCAAAGTAGTCCTTGTAATTACGCTTGTAATAACTATCCAATCTCTGCATTTTAGAAATGAAATTAGTACACTTGTTTTGCTATAAACTATTCATTACATTTACACCACCAAGTCTAGGAAATCTGAACAGGAAAACATTTACCTCCTTGTCATTTTTGGTCTTGTTTTCGTCTGACTTCTTCAAATACTCTGATAAGATTATCAACTGCTAAGTAATGTTAACTATAGACTGAAAAAAGAAAGTGCGCGCATGGAGCCAAGAAAATAACCAAAAAAGAAAGCACAATGGAAGCTAAAGAGAGAGAATATGGGATACTTTGAAGAAGCTCAGTTCTGGAGTCAGTAATTTGAGTAGCAGTAAGCACTGTGGACAAAAGGAGGCCTCTCCTTGCTATGTCTGTAGAGGTAGAGTTGGTGTTGGTTGAGGTTGAGGTTGAGGTTGGTCTTTTTCTTTCACTTCTACGAACTGCCTGCACGTTTGATGAAGCATACTTGTTCACTGTGGCAGTCAGTGCCATCAGAATACTTTGGCCTATTGAACTCATTATTAGAGAGCAACCATTACAAGTTTACAACTCTCTCTCTCTTCCTCTCCTTTAGATAAGGATGAAGATAAGGCTTCCTTGGTCCGTCAAAATTTGCGTAACTCGCATGATTCAAATTATTAAATTTATAATTTTCTAAATAGACCCTGCAAACCCGTCCAGGCCTACATCAAATAAAAAGGTTCGAGTAATAGGAATATATGGCTGCCCAAACAATCTTGTATTCAATTTCAACCCAACCGGGCCCGATTGAATTAACTCGATCCGTCTATTATATAGGAGTAAAATTTATACTTTTTTTATTTTTTTTATTAACGCATTTTCATGTTTCTAACTTTTTATACTGAAGTAATATTAAAATTTTTATGTTGTAGATCAAAATATTAATGGCATTACTTATCAATTTGACGTATAAATAGAAATAATTTCAATACTCAATTTATTACTAACGTTGAACATTATTTTTTTAAAGTTCAATATAAATTTTCTTATTAATTAATTACTTATTTTTCATTATCTAGCACGTTATAGTTTATTATTAAAGCTGAGCTTAGGTTAACTTTTCTCTTTTAATATTTTTTTTTTAAAGTTTATTTGCTTATTTATTGCTTTTTAAAGTCTAAAAATTTTGTAGTATTGGATAAAAAATATTTCAATGGCTTTTTGACTATTATTTAGCCATAATAAATATGGGACTACGATCTTTTAAGGTGGGTCCAAATTTGGTTATGTTCTCTCATGTGAGGAGAATAAATAAATATGATTGTTTTCGAAAAACCGTTAAGGAACGAATAAGAAATTGATTTCAAAAGTGCTAGCTTGAACAAAATTGTTATTAGACCCTCTACTCCTCCATCTCATCAACTCATCCCTTCTCTCATTCCGTGCCATGTCAAAGAAATAATTTTTCAACATTTTTAAAAAAAAAATTAGAAACCAAAAAATCTGAATACTATGAGACTTAACACAACTAGATGAAAGGACTATATTGAAAATAAATGAAAGTTAAAGGATTGAAAAAGAAAACTTTAAGGAGAAAATTGAAAGCGAAAAAAAAAATAAAATAAAAAAAATTGGGGACTGGACTGCCAATGATCACCATCGGAGCGGATTGGACTGGACTGCCATTATTATCAACCACACTTAACTCTACTTTAAATCTTTTCACGCCTTGGAAATAATGTCCTTAATAAGATGTTGGTAAGGACCATCTTTTTATTTAACCCAAAGATAGATGATTTTAATGCTTCATTTATTCTGAAGTAAGATATTTTTAGGCGTTTGGGTTGACAAATAAAAATTTTCAACTAAACCATCAAAACTGATGGCTCAACACCAAAGCTATTAGCGTCAGAAGTTCAGTGACCAGATTGCTGGAACCAGCAATTAAAGCGGTGGCTCTAGCGACTGGACTGCCAATGATCACCATCGAAGTGGTATTCTCAATGACTAGGCCACCAACATCAATTGACAAAACGATATCTTCGGTTACCGGACCATTGGCATTGATTGCGGTGCAACGTCTCTAGCCATCGGACTGCCAACATTGGTCACCAGTGCAACGACTCCAGCCTTCGAATTCCCGAAACCAATCACCAAGGAGGCGTCTCCTACCACAGGACTGCCATCATAGATCGCCGGACCGCTGACCTAGCAACTAGATGGAGGAGGGGAAGGTACTATGTGTTTTTGGAAAATGTTTTACTAAGTTTTCAAAGGTAAAACATTTTACAACTTTTTATAAAAAAATTTACAATTGTTGATACCAATTTTCGTGACACATTTCATACAAGCCCAATTCAACCAAGCTCGACTTCCTTGTGAGCTCAATTCATATACTATATTTTATTTTATTCTTTTAAGCATGGCTCAAGCCCATGTGACTTATGAGGGAAATTGAGGAAGTGTGGTTTGGAGGGTATGGGTTGGTTCCTTTCAGACCTTTTGCATAAGCCCAACACATGCATGCTACCAAGTGGACAAGGGACACTAATAGCACTTCAGGCTCATGGAGGAGGTCTTGTACTCAAAATTTCCACCCCAAAACAGTTGTTATGCTCTAGCTTACTATGGCCCAAAGTTTTTGCCCGACCCCTTTTTTCCTTTAAAAATAGTTGACTCTCATTAGCCAACTTCAACTTCTAGCTTTCATTTAGGTGAGCCTCCCAATGGTTTGAAACAATTGAAAAAAGGGGTAGCCAATGAGGGTTTAGTTAGACATGGCCAAACGATTCATAATTTTCTGACCCGAATCGACCCGACCCAACCCGACCTAAAAAATACTTAACCCGAACCAGATTTTTTTTTACTCGAAACAAAAACGGGTTGACTCGTGACCTGACCCTTGTTTTTTGCAGGTTAACCCGACCTGAACTCGAACCATTTTAAAACTTCTTCTTTTTTTTCTTTTTTTTTGGTAAAAAAAAAATAAAATTAAGACAATATTGGTTTAATTTTTTGTTGTGAGCTTTAAGAAAACAAATGAGACATTTACATAACTGCATGCAAATTAATTGAAAGATGAATGGTTGGGCATTCTGTAATGAGTAAAGATTTTTAGATATCAAATAGCAAAGTACATACCAATATAATCTAGTTACAATAGAGTTAAAAATATAGATTTAAAATTGTAGACATGTGTGAGAAACATTCACAGGTGTGAAAATAATAAAGCCAAAGTATCAAATTAGCATAAATTATGAATGCTTAGACCTATTTTTTTAACAATTTATGTCCAAAATAAATGGCTTTTCAAAATAAATTATGAAATTTTCTAGAGTGTATGTTGCCTAACAATGATATGATATTCATAAAAGAGACAATGTATAAATAAGTAAACAATCAAACTTTAATGTATATCTCAAATTGAAATAGAGTGCCAACCACAATTGATAATAGATTATAAAATTAATTTTCAAGATTGTAAATTTCTTATTTATTTTTATTCTTTGTCAAATGAGTTATCCAATAAGTCATTTGTAATTTTGTTTTATATTTTGGGATGTTGATATTGTGTAGAAAAAAAAAACTTGTGTATTTGTTTTACTTATCTTTGTGTTATTTTGTTTTAGATAGCAATGTTAGGATTTGTATAATTTTAAAATTATTAAATAAGTATTAATAAGTTTAACTGAATTCATTCTTGATATAAGTGGTGAATTCAAAGTAATGCATTTTACATCAAGTAATTTGTTGCATGACTTTCAAATGGCAAATACATGTTTTCTTTATATAAAAAAAATCATGTGAAAAATACAGGTCAACCCAACCTGACCCGACTTGCAACCCAATTGATCCAAACTCGTTTTTAACTCACTTAAAATTACCTGTTTTTGACCCGCAACCCATTTGACCCGCAACCCGATTAACCCGACCCGCCCGTTTTACCATGTCTAGGCTTAGTCAAGCATTTCCTAAATCATATTAAAAGCATGTCAAACTCCTCCCTAAATAAAAGCAACCCCAGCCAAGACACCAAATTAGTGTCATAGGGGATAAAAGCCTCTTCTTCTACAATTTTGAAGTTTAGGGGTAGAAATATGAGTACAGGAGAACCTTCCCTCTCTTTCTCACAAGCTCTCTCAATTTGCTCTTCTTGCTGACTGTGGGTCGAAGTTTTAAACTTGTGTACTTTTTTTGTATTTTCTTGTATTTCAGTTATAGCATTTTCATTTCTCTCTTGTTAAAACACTATTAACTTTTTGTTCATTACACATTTGGAATTTTGGGCTTAATTCTCCACAAATAAACATTTTTAAAGAACCCAAGGGGAGATTTGGGCTAATCTTGCATTTTGGCCCTTGTCGCAAAACTATACCAACATTTTTGCAACTCCACTGGGGAGTCAAGCAGCTGAAACAAGAGGGATTATGTCTTTGAAGATGCGAAATCAACAGTAGATGAAGCTATCAACACCAACTTGTCATTCCAAATGGCATAAATGATGTCTTGTTAGCACAAAAGGAGCATCATGATGTAGAGTAAGAAGTAGTCCATTTTTAGCTTATCAACATGCTAGGGACACTCTAAGATATGTGAAAAATCCCCTCCAATCTTACAGAAACCATCCAAGAAGAAAAAGGACTTTGAGGATGGAGGAGGAACTAACTCTCTTATTCAAGGGAAAAATTTTCTTCTACTCATTTATATACTCTTTTAGCTATTATACTTATAGATGAATCATCCTATATCTCTTGCTTTACTTGAAATATGTGAAAAAAAAAATTGTAGCTTGAAAATACAAAAATGGTGAGCCACAAGCCCAACCACGAAGGAAGTGATGGCTCCGACCAATAATCAACAAAGTAAAGCTCTAAACATCAATTTCAAACCAAGAACCCCAACGACAACGGCTAAAAACTCATCCTTAACATCTTCTCAACACAGGCCTTCTTTATTGTTAAGTTGTATTGTTGCTAAGTTAGCGCAAAGCATATGGTGGCTGCCATGGGTGATTGACTCTATGTGCGACCTTTCGCAGCTAAATATTTTTGACGTCATCGCTAAATGAAATCTTCACCAAATAGCTAAAGGCCATAACTAAATAGCCCACCTCAAGTTGCTAGATATTCCATATACCAAGCCATGAGGTAGCGACGTTCCATACGCCAAGTCTTGAAGTCATAAGAGCGATAAACAATCGTCAAAGCACGCTTAAGCTAAGACTCTCAAGCATTATCTTTGCTAATTCATTATATATATATATATATATATATCGTTTAAACCATTTCAATACTCTGGACTTGTTGCCAAAATATTTCTACAAGTCATTTGTGCTAATGCTTAGCCATGACTATCATTTACTAATGTGAATCACATTTGCACTAGGGCTCAAAACAAAAACCTTCTTAGAACATCCAACAATGAAGGAAATCTGAACTTAATCCTCTCTCACCCAAGCCATGACAAGCTCATGTACTCCAAGCATTAACAAGCTCATGCATCCAAAGTCATGACATATTCGCGCACATCGAGCCATTACATGTTCATGCATTTAAAGCGATGGCGACTTCTTGACCAATCTCGAATTCAAGATTATACTCGAAGAGAAATGCATCAATGTCGCCATCCTCAAGAAAATTGCTCTTGGCATGCACCTTTGAAGAATGCTTTGCTAGAGCTTGCATTAAACATTGATGTCAAACAACTCAAAAATCACAAGCTAGTTGCTGGAAATCCATCCCAAAGATTTTCAAGTGGAATCTTAGTATCAATGTGGAAACCCGAAATAAGCAGCATAGAGGCTAACAAGAGAAATTGTTGTGCTAGGGATACTTCAACCCTATACCAACGTCTCTAATGCTTAGCCCATCATTATCCAAAAATTAGAAGCCAAGCAAGCAAATTATGGAGCTGCTGTTTGCGATATCGTGTATCTTCAACAAAGAGGCTAACCAAAGCATGGAAAAAGAAAATTGTTGTGTTGGGAATGAAACAACCCTATACTAACATCTCCGATGCTTAGCCTATCATTGTCCCAAAATT
This sequence comes from Lithocarpus polystachyus, assembly GCA_033629205.1. Lineage (NCBI taxonomy): Eukaryota > Viridiplantae > Streptophyta > Magnoliopsida > Fagales > Fagaceae > Lithocarpus > Lithocarpus polystachyus. The sequence goes on along the minus strand of CM066172.1, from coordinate 35,971,634 downwards.
AGAAGCCGAGTTAGTGAAATATGGAGCCGCTATCTACGATACAACATATTTTAGTCAAAGGGGAATCATATTCTGCCTTCCATATAGCAGATTGGGGGACCCCATTTTTTGGAATTCATCTTGGAGGAATATGAAGAGTACTAAGGGAGGAATAAACCCCACCGACAACTCTTGGTGATGGGATACCATTGGTTTGACATAAACAAATTTGCTAATATCGCCACACTTCCAAGTGCACTCCAAGCTTATACATACACACCCTATAAGTCTTCAAGAAGTGAGCGCCCCATAGCCTTTCATACTTGGGGGCTTGATCTTATCAGGCCTATCCATCCACCCATGAATAGGTACATTCAGGTCTTTGTCACCACTAAGTAATTCACTAAGTGGGCGGAAGCAATTCAACTCAAGAAAGCAATGGGAGTGGCTATAGTCGACTCCATCAAGGAGCATATCATTCATCACTTCGGCATTTTGCACAAGATCATAAGCAACAACAATATATCTCACTCATACCAATTTTCGAAGGGAAGCCCTATGAAACATTAGGAAGCCGACGAACTATCATATTATCTAAGCATGGTGAGACCCCTACATGCGAAGGTGCAATGCCTTCAATAAGGTAAGGAAAGCCAATACTTTCTCCTAATAAAAAACCTTGCAAAGTGGCAAGAAAGCCAACAAATCACTCTTATGGCAAAGTCTTTACATGTGAGGGTGAAAATACTCTCAATAAGGTAGGGAAAGCCAATCACATACTTTCTCAATGGTAAACCCTATCAATGGTTGGGAAGCCAATGAGACATTTCATTATGGTGATACCCCTACTTGCTAGAGCATAACTAGCCCTCAACAAGGTAGGAAAGTCAATACGTTCTCAAAGTTAAGTCCTACCGAATGATTAGGAAGCCAATAAGATGTCATATTATTCATACGTGGTAAGACCCTTACTTACAATGGTTCAACACTTTCAAAAAGGTAGGCAAAGTCAACGTTTTCTTAAAGGCAGGCCTTACGAAGCGGTATGGAAGCCAACACAACATCGTATAATTCAAGCATGGTAATCCATTACATGATGGACATAATCATCCCTAAAAAATGATGGGAAAATCGACACAACAAATCACTATTTCATTGCCACATAGTAATTTGCTATATGCAAGGATAAAACCCTTCCTCAAGAAATTAGCAAGCCTATGCATTGTATGTCGCCCTATGAAATGGTGACAAACAAATGCACCATAAGCCGCAATGTGCGAAAACGTAGCCCATATTTGGGGGCTTTTTGAAACTAACGAAATAGCAACCTAATACATGTCGAAAATAAGTCGACTACCAAGCGGTGAGCCAAGTTTCATTATACATGAGCTGCTATTTATGAAACCAAATCTACCCAACAATAGAGCGCTGAAAAATCATGCATAGACAGCAAGACATGCGCTCAACCAAACCCTATTCACAAAGGCATGATAACCAAGCAACATGACCACTAACTTGCCTTAGCAAAGGCAAAGTCATATTCACAATATATCCAATCAAGCATAAGTCATTCTCAAGAGACTAAGTGCATGTGTACAATCTATCAAAGCTATGCTACTCAACCATAAGGTGTGCATGACCTTCCTAAGCAAGCTTTTCTCAACATATTCAAATGGTCACAGTCATGCAAGAGTTGTTTTAGCAACAAAAACATGCTCATAGCATATTGAAGAAAGGTACAAACTCATTCTCAAGATACAAAATACAAACTATTCACATCCTTGAGGTACAAATCATTCTTTTCATTCCAAAATTCAAAATTATATGATGAGACATCATATACGTGTTTCTTTGTACAAAACACAAATTGTATTTACTAACCATGACAGCACAAGCTTAAAGTTTCAACAAATACCAGTACATAGAAGTTGCTCTATACAAATAAATGGGCTATCCACAAAAGCAAAATACAAGAGAATATGTTTCCAAGGCAACAGCCTAGATTACACATTACAACCAGCTCGGGTTCCCAAGATTTCATAAAATTTAAGAAACAAAAGAAAATAAAAAGAAAGGGAGACTCGAAGAAGATCAAGTCTTTCAAAAATATCCAAAACTATTGCATTTGAAATACTCAGTTGCAATTGATCTCTCTCGAAATTCAAGCTCCAAGT